>VMDR010025375.1:0-14536 GCA_007922815.1 Macrotus californicus | reverse complement strand
AGTTTCAATCCCTGGCTGGAGTGTGTACAGGAGGTAACCAATAGATGTTTCTCTCTCACATCGATGCTTCTCTTTCTCTCTCTCTCTCTCTCACTCTCTCTCTCTCACTCTCATTCTCTCTCTCCTTACCTCTCTCTGAAATCAATAAACATATCTTTGGTTAAGAATTAAAAATAATAAATAAAAATTAAAAATAAAGTGATTTGCCTATCTAATTAGCCAGTATAGACATACTAGAATTATTTACATAGTGACACGTAAATCTAGCAGAAGGAGAAGGGGAACAACAGGGACTATGGAAAGGGCTCTTCTCCTCTCTGAAAATTCACCCTCTGGGTAGAGTCAGGTTTATGCACAACAAAAGGGAAAAATAAGACTGGCAAAGCAGATAAATTAGGGAAAACTTTTTCACTATACATAAATATGCATTATGGAAATCCTTCAAATAATTCCCCAAGTAGTATAGTTTTATCTCATTTGATACACGATTAATTTTTATAAAACATTTCGAGAATGTTATCATTTGCCTCAGTAGAAACACATTGATATTATATGTCTATATTGACACAACAAAATTACTTTGGCCCATTAGTAATATTTTATGCATAATCTTAATCCCAACTCTTTCTATCTCTTTTCTATATAGCCTAGCTAAAGAAATGGGAACTCGTCTTCCCATCCATTTTCAAATCAACTGTGGTCTGAAACTCTGAATCTCAGGCAGTAAAAATCTGGTATTTCTTCTTTCTTTGTAGACAAGGGCATGCTTAACGTTTTCTATGGACCCTGAGAAGACAGCTATATTAAGTATTATTAATACTATTAATAGCTGTTAAAGATTAATATAGGAATTAAGTAATCTTAGAAAATAACCAATATAAAATCTCTTGGAATTTTCTGGTGGAGATTAAATTGGCAAACATATGAATATTTACACATTATTTATATTTCCTCTGTTACCATTTTAATTGCTTCCTGAAAATAATCATTTAAATTACAAAGATATTTTACAGTTAAATGACAGATGAATGTATCTCAAACCCTAGTGTGTGGATATTCAACGAGAGAAATGAAATAAGCACATTTTATTCCTCTATCTTTTCCTATCATCTGAATTAGGTATTTCAAATTCTTTCAAGGCATATATACCACACAGACTAAAGATCAAGTCCTGCATTAATCAATGTTTTTATAATAAACAATAATAATTCATCTGAAACTCTAGACCAGAAAATCTAACCTAAACCATTGGACCACATAAATCTATCAATCAATATAAACAATATCCTGGAGCAATAAAAAAATGTAAATGTTCATTTCGTTTGTTATAATAAAACTAGACACATATTGCATAAGAATGAGATAGGTCCTTGCCAGCCAGGTGAGCCGAGAGTCTGGTGAAAAAGATCAAGCAGAGAAAGAAGCACTGTGTCAGATCAGTGGGATTTGGCAACATCCACTCAATCAGCCACTCATCATTCAGAAAATGATTAGCCTGCTACAGTGCTAGATGGAAGACTAATGAAGGATACGTTAAGAATTTAGGCAATGGCTATATAATGTGATACATGCTCTGGAAAGTGTAAGCGTGGTTCTTGGGAATCAGGAAAGCCTTTTTAAAGGAAACGTGGTGAAGGGAGTATTATGTAGGTGAGGAAGCAGAGAAGGCAGCCTATGCATTTCAACAATAACAAAGAATTGTAAGGGGTGAGGGTGATAAATAAAAGTGATGTGCTAGAGTGGTAAGGGCCAGATAATGAATATTTTGCATGTTATTGTGAAGAGACGCAATTTTATTTATTTATTTATTTTAGATTTTATTTGTTTGTTTTTACAGAGGGGAAGGGAGGGAGAAAGAGAGGGAGAGAAACATCAACGTGTGGTGGCTTCTCGCATGCCCCCTACTGGGGACCTGACCTGCAACCCAGGCATGTGCCTGACTGGGAATTGAACTGGTGACCCTTTGGTTCACAGGCTGGCACTTGATCCACTGAGCCACACCTGCCAGGGCAAGAAGATGGGATTTTAACTGAGGGCAAAGAGGAGGCATTGCAATGATAAGTGGAGAGAAAAGTAGATGTAGTAATTGTGGGATATGCACTCCACACTGCTCAGCCTCAACGTTAGCCCCTCTTTGGTGAACACTTTTTGGTTGGAGTTATAAATCCTTCCGAATCAATTCCTTAATCTGTCAAATTCCACTTCGAAGTATTTCACCATAATAAGTTTCCATCCATCTAGGATACAAACTAGCCTCTTGACTGTTTCTTTTATCAAGTAAACCAAAATAACTAATGGCAACACCCTCTTCTTTAAAAAAAAATTAATAATATTCAGTTTCTCTCAGAACTCTTAGGCATATTCATCAGACAAAAGCATTCTCTCACTACCTCCCTGTGTTGTCTTTCCCTGTTCGACTTCACCATTCATCTTAGCAGACTACAGAAAGGCATGGGAAAGACCGTAAACATGTCCCTGGACACCGTGGTGACAGATTTCATCCTCTTGGGCTTATCTCACCCCCCAAGTCTGAGGACCCTCCTCTTCCTGGTCTTCTTCATCATTTACATCCTGACTCAGCTGGGGAACCTGCTCATTCTGCTCACCGTGTGGGTTGACCCAGCGCTCCATGCTCGCCCCATGTACATTCTCCTGAGTGTGCTCTCATTCCTGGACATGTGGCTCTCCTCAGTCATTGTCCCTCGTCTAATATTGGATTTTACTCCTGCCAACAAAGCAATCCCATTTGGTGGCTGTGTGGCTCAGCTGTATTTCTTTCACTTCCTGGGCAGCACCCAGTGCTTCCTCTACACCTTGATGGCCTATGATAGGTACTTGGCGATATGCCGGCCCCTGCACTACCCCATGCTCATGAATGGTAAGTTATGCACCATCCTTGTGGCTGGAGCTTGGGTGGCTGGCTCCATCCATGGATCTATCCAAGCCATTCTGACTTTCCGCCTGCCCTATTGTGGGCCCAACCAGGTGGATTACTTTTTCTGTGACATTCCTGCAGTATTGAGGCTGGCCTGTGCTGACATGACTGTCAACAAGCTTGTGACCTTTGTGGACATTGGGGTAGTGGCTGCCGGTTGCTTCATGTTAATTCTGCTCTCCTACACCAACATAGTCCATGCCATCCTGAAGATACGCACTGCGAATGGGCGGCAGCAGGCCTTCTCCACCTGCGGCTCCCATCTAACTGTGGTCACAGTCTACTACGTCCCCTGTATTTTCATCTACCTCAGGCCAGGCTCCAAGAGCCCCTTGGATGGGGCAGTGGCTGTATTTTACACTGTTGTCACTCCATTACTGAACCCACTCATCTATACACTGAGGAACAAGGAAGTGAAGTCTGCTCTGAAGAGAATAAGAGCAGGCCAAGGGGCTGCAAGTGAAAATATATAACTACAGGCTGAGGAACTACCTACATCTTCATTTCTACACTCTTTTCAGCTACTGCTACATGTGGCAAACATTCAACAAGTAGATGTTAGTTTAAGCTTAATTGAACATAATTTTACCAGCCCTGTCTGCTGTGACTCAGTGGATTGAATGCCAGCCTGTGAACCAAAGGGTTGCTGGTTCGATTCCCAGTCAGGGCACATGCCTAGGTTGTGGGCCAGGTCCCCAGTAGGGGGTGCACAAGAGGCAACCACACATTAATATTTCTCTCCCTCCTTTTCCCTCTCTCTAAAAAATAAATAAAATCTTTTTTTTTAAAGAAAGAAGCTTCTGTTCCTATATTTATCCTCAATAAATTGGCCAGAACTGTTTTACACTTTCTGACCCATCTCTTGGGAGAAAGCACATTCTGCAAAGATGTCAACTATGAAGAATAAATGCTCTACCTAGGAGGAAAGGAGATTATTCCAGGCGAATTTGGGGGAAACCAGCATGAGGCTGTCTCATCTCCTTTCATCCATTTGCTTCACGCCCAATTTCCCAAGCCCCTAGACATCAGGATTGCCTCGCCCACACCAAGGCAAAGCACTTGGTATGAATCTGTGTGTGGATTGTCTGTTTCCTTCCAGGCCCTCTCTATCCCCCATACAGTAGTTAACCAAATTGTGTTCACTCTGTTTCTGGAATGTCTCTCTGGCTTTCTAAGCGGTCCCCTGGACATCCCCATCCTTATCCACATCGCTATCAGAGTTTTCTTTCTGAAAACAGTGAATAGTCACTGGCTCTCCACTGAATTAGATAGATAAAGCCAGACCTCATAGCTTGGAATTCAAAGTCCTCCACAATCAATGGCAGGTAATTTACCTGCCATTTCCCTTCATTTTATTTATTTATTTTAGACATAAGGGAAGGGAGGGAGAAAGAGAGAGAAATATCAATGTGTGGTTGCCTCTCATGCGCCCCCTACAGGAGACCTGGCCAGCAACCCTGGCATGTGCCCTGACTAGGAATCGAACCAGCAGCCCTTTGATTTGCAGGCTTACACTCAGTCCACTGAGCCACACCAGCCAGGGCTACCTGCCATTCTTTAAACATTCTCCTTACTTTGGGACCTCTTAGCCTTTACTTAAGATATTCCTATATCAGAAATACTCTTATATTGGTAAATTGATGTTTTATGCTTCCTTTGTGGCCCAGGAAAAACTCTTATTCCTACAGAAAGTTTTTTCTCAGTCTCCCAGTAGGAATTTATCTCCTTCTCCCTAAATTCCTATAGTCCTTTGAATTTTATAAGAGCCCTTATCATCAGCTGTCCTGTACTATAGTTTAGATCAGAGTCCCTGGAGAGCAGAAAGAATGTTTTCTTGGTGTTTGTGTTGCAGCCACCTTTTACCTAATATCTACCAGTAGGCACTGCGGTAGAGATGGCTAACTCCCCACCAAAATCCATTCTCTTCTTCCCTAGTCAGAGAGCTGCAGCTAGAACAAGGCTGCCCCACTATGGATATTTCCCAGTCCCTCTTGCAGTCGAGTGTATTTATATATCTAAGTTCTCCCAAAGTGGATATGAAAAGACTTTATGTATATATGTGATACCTTCAGATCTGGCCCTCAAAACTGGCCCAGCAACTTTTCCATGTTCTTCTCCTGGTCTGAGGTGGAATGGCATACGACAGGAATCCAGATGCACCAGCAGCACTTTGTGACCAAGAGGAAATGAGTTGTCTGCCAACCTGGAACACACACTTCAAAATTTTAAGTGAGAGGAAAATAAGCCTCTAACTTCTTTAATCCACTGATTTGTTATTAGGTTACTTTGTTACAGCAGCTTCACCTCATCCTAATTAATATTTCACCTAATCGACAATTTTTTAAAATTAAAACAATACCAGGAAATTCTTTTGAACTGTATTTGAATTGTCCAAAGCATCCAAGAAAGCTTTTGATCAATTATCAGAATATCAAAAGCCAAAGATCTAGATGCTACCTAGTCAATCATTCATTGGGCCAATTAATTAATCATGCAATGTCCTTCTAACCAGGCCACGGTGAGGCAAATAACCTTAACTTATCCCTGTGACCTGTGCTGGTCTTACCAGAGGAACGAGAACGCATTTAAAAGAAGTTGGAAACAGGGAACTCAAGTACAGGGCAGTATAAGAACAAATGTCAATAGTTCCTTCCAGAAAATGAGTGACCAGGTAAATGTGTTCATTTATTGATAGTTTTTTCACTCAATTAGAGGTGTAATGTTATGCTCACCCAATTTTTTACAGATTTTTTCATTGTGGTAAAATACACATAACAGTTATCAATTAACCATTTTAAGTGTACAGTTCAGTGGTGTTAAATATATTCACATTGTTGTGCCACCACTAACACCATCCATCCCCGTAAATCCTTTCATCTTGTAAAACTGAAACTCTGCACCCATTAAATAATACTCTTCATTCTCCCCTTCTTCCATTGTACTTTCTGTCCCAATGATTTTGTCTACACTTAAGTACCTCATGTAAGTGGAATCATATAGCATTTGTCTTTTTGTGATGGGCTTATTTCACTGAGCATAATACCCTCAAGTTTCATTCATGCTGTAGCATGTTGTGGAATTTTCTTCCTCTTTGAGTATGAATAATATTTCATTGTATGTATAGAGCACATTTTGTTTATCCGTTCATCCATTGATAAATACACGGATGCTTGTCCATTTTAGCTATTGTGAATAATGCTACTCCAACTATAGGTATTCAAATATCTCTTTGAGACCTTGCTTTCAATTCTTTTGGGTATATACCTAGAAGATATTTTTCTTTAGGAAACCACATGCTCTTTTTCACAGTGGCTATACCGTATACATTCCTATGAACTGTGCACAAGCGTTCCAATTTCTCCATAATCTAGCCAATACTGTTTTCTGTTCTTGTTTGTTTTTTATAGTAGCCATCCCAATAGGTATGAAGTAATATCTCATTGTGGTTTTAGTTTGTATTTCCCTAATGATTAGCGATGTTGAGAATCTTTTCATGGGCTTTTTGGCCATTTGTATAACTTCTTTAGAGAAATGTCCATTCAAGTCCTTTGCCCGTTTTTGAACAGGGTTGTTTGGTTTTTTGTGATTGATTTTTAAGAGTCCTGGATATTAGTCCCTTATCAGATATACAATTTGCAAATATTTTCTTTCATTCCCTGGGTTATCTTTTTACTGTTTTTTTTTTAAGATTTGATTTCTTTATTTTTAGAAAGAAGGGAAGGGAGGGAGAAAGAGACGAAGAGAAACATCACTGTTCAGGAGACACAGAGATCAGTTGCCTCCTGCACACCCCTCACTGGGGACCTGGCCCAAAACCCAGGCTGTGCCCTGACCAGGAATGGAACCAACAACCTTTCAGTTCACAGGCCCGTCACTCAGTCCTCTGAGCCACATCAGCCAGGGCTGTTAATAGTGTCTTTTGATGCACAAACATGTTTAATGTTTATGAAACTCAACTTGTCTATTTTTTCTTTTGTTATCTGTGCTTTTGGTGCCCTACCTAAGAAATCATTGCCAAATCCATTGTTCTGAAACTTTTGTCCTGTGTTTTCTTCTAAGAGTTTAATTGGTTTTGGTCTTACATTTAGGTTCTTGATCCATTTTGCATTAACTTTTGTACATAGTCCCCCTTTATTTATGGGGAATACATTCCAACACTCCCAGGGGATGACTGAAACCATGCCAGCAGTACCAAACCTTATATGGTCTGAGTTTTTTATATATGTGATAAAGCTTAATTTATAAACTAGGCACAGTGAGAGATTAACAACAATGACTAACAATAAAATAGAACAATTATAACAATACACTATAATAAAATGTACGTGAATATGGTCATTCTCTCCCTCTGATGACCAATCTGATGACCAAGACTGCTACTAAGTGACTAACAGGCAGATGGGCAGGTGGAATATGCAATGTGGCCACAGTGAACAAAGCCAAGATTTACGTCCAGGCCAGGACTGAGCAAGTTGGCACAAGATTTCACCGTGCCACTCAGAACAGTGTGCAATTTAAAACTTATAAGTTGTTTAATTTCTGAAATGTGATCATTTAACATTTTAATAATATCATTCAGTTACAGTTGGCCACCAGTAACTGAAATCACAGAAAGCAAAACAATAGATAAGGGGAGACTATACTGTATATGGTGCTAGGTAAGGATCCAGCTTCATTCTTTACATGTGGATATACAGTTTCTCCAGCACCGTTTGCCAAAAAGACTGTCTCTCCCCAGTGAATGGTATTAGCACCCTTTTCCAAAATCATGTGACCATATCTGCAAGAGTTTATTTCTAGGCTCTCTTATACTAACTTTGGGCTTAGTTTGTCCTTCCTTTTCTAGTTCTTTGAGGTACAAAGTTATGTTGTTTATTTGAGATCTTTCTTTTGTCTTGATGTAAGCATTTGTTGCTATAAACTTCCCTCTTAGAACTGCTTTTGCTACATCCCATTAGTTTTGGTATGTTGTGTTTCCATTTTCATTTGTCTCACAGTATTTTTTTAATTTCTCTAAAATTATATCTTATACATAATGTGCCCCAAAACATAAATTAATTCATTTCCATGAATTAGCCTCTTAAATTATGTTGAAAACAATATTTACAGTTACAAACCAATTCCAGTAATACTAGCTTTTACACCCATAATTGTTTTTATTTCTAAACCTGTTAGTCTCTTAAATCATATAAAAAAGCAAAAAGTGCACTTACAAACCATTGTGATAATAATACTAGCATTTATAATGCCCCTTTGAATTTACCTTTATTTAGACCTTTTTTTTTCTCTGTGTGGCTTCTAGTTACTATCTGAGAGTATCCTTTCATTTCACCCTGCAGGACTCCCTTGAGGATTTCTTGCAGGGCAGGTCTAGCCACAGACTCTCAGCTTTTGTTTATCTGAGAATGTCTTAATTTCTCCCACATTTTTGAAGGACAGTTTTGCTGGATATAGGATTCTGGTTGACAGGTTTTTTCTTTTAGCTCTTCGAATATTGGCTCACTGTCCTGTGGCCTCCAAAGTTTCTGGTGAGAAATTTGCTGATTTTATTGAGGATTTTATGAAGCATTCCTTGTATGTTATAATTTATTTCTCTCTTGCTGCTTTCAAGATTGTCCCTTTGTAACTGGCTTTTAAAAGTTTGGTTATAATGTGTCTCAGTGTGGATATCTTTGATTCATTTTATTTGGACTTCATGGAGCTTCTTGGATGCTTATATTCATGTGTTTCATCAAGTTTGGGAGGTTCTCTGCCATTATTTCTTCAAATACTGTTCCCTTTTCTCTCCTCTCTTTCTGGGATTTCCATGACTTACATGTTCGCTCACTTGACAGTTCTCCACAGGTCCCTTAGACTCTGTTCACTATTCTTCAATCTTTTTTTTTTTCTTTTTTCAAAAAGATTTTATTTATTTATTTATTTTTGAGAGAGAGGAAAAGGAAAGGAGAAAAGCATTGATGTGAGGGAGAAACATCAATCAGTTGCCTCTCATACATGTGCTAACTGGAGACTGAACCCACAACCCATGCATGTGCCCTCACCAGGAATCAAACCCACGACCCTTTGCTTTTCAGGACAGCACCTGACCAACTAGGCCACACCAGTCAGGGATCATTCTCTGTTTTTTCTGTTTCTCAGACTTGATAACTTCCATTGTCCTGTATTGAGTTCACTGATTCTTTCTTCTAATTGCCTCTGAATCCCTCTAATAAATTGTTTAATTTTAATTATTATAATGTAAAGATCCACAAATTTTATTTGTTTCTTTTTAGGTTTTTTATGCCTTCATTGATATTTCTATTTTGTTCAAAACCATTTTTGGACTTTATTCCACATCTTCCTTTAGTTCTTTGGGCATCTTTAAAACAGTTGTTTAAAGTCTTTGTCTAGTATTTCAAGAACAGTTTTAATTGACTTATTATTTCTCTTTGAATGGACCATATTTTCCTGGGTTTTTTTATATCTTATGATTTTTTTTGAACACTGGACATTTGATTCTAATAATGTGGTAACTCTGGAAATCAGATTCTCCCCCTTTCTCAGGGCTTGCCAGGTTTTATTATTGGTTTTAGGATTTTTTGTTGTTGTTGTTTTTGGTTTTGGTTTTGGGGGAGGTTGTGTGTGTGTGTGTGTGTGTGTGTGTGTGTGTGTGTGTGTGTGTGTGTGTGTGTAGGCTCACTCTGCCAAGGATTAGCCTGAAATGTAAACTTAAGATATTCTCACACCTTTTTTGAGCCTTTCCCTGGGCATGCATGGTCACTTTCTAATTTTCCCTGTGTGTGTAGTTGTTTTTCAACATTCTTTTCTTAATGTCTGTCTCTTGAAAGTGTGAAAAGGGAAAAAATGAAGGTAGAGAGAAAGGCACAAGCCCTTCAAATCCCCTGGAAGTTACTTCAGTTGCAGAGGGAGAGGTTTGCAAATAGGGGGAGGTGCAACAACAATGGCTGCCCATCTCTTTGTCTGCATGCCTCTCATCAGAAGCAATAAAACTGCCAATTGTGACATGAGTAAAATAATATTAGATAGGAACTAGAGTTAATGGATATGGGTCTTTTGCTTATCACTTAACCTTGAGGACCTCATTATTGTTGCCAGAGGAGATGAGATGCTGTGAAGCCTGTAAGATTTTGGGATTCTGTGCACATTTAATCTATAAACCCTAAGTACACTACTAGGAATATGTGTATCAATACTAATTGAACCAATAAACATAACTACTAGTGTGGAAAACTTTGTGGAACAGATCCAGAAAGGTGTCAACTGAAACAATGAAACTACAGGGTCCGGCAGAAGTAAGGCCTGCTTGAGTGTGGTTGGTAGGGTTATAATTTATAGTTTTAATTTGAACATTTCACCTAAAATGTCATATGGTGTGCTTGAGCATGATATTGCTTTGTTACAGAATTATATGCTTATGATTTTATAATAAAAAGGGGGAATTATTTGTGTCAGACCCTGTAGATTAAGTTATCAACAACTTATGAAATTATGAACTTGTACCTTTGCAGCCCTATTTCACAAAGTGCTTCCTCACACACATTCTGGTTGCAATATACAAACCTAGACCCACAAAATTCAACAGTTTCCTTCCTGAAACCTATTTCAACTGAAATTATTCTTTCTGGAAGAGTAGAATCAGCAAAATATACGAAAAGACCAGACTGTGAAAGGTAAGACAACCTTTTCAGCTGGCTCCATCTATTCACACATACCCCTTTTGGCCAGTTCTTCTCACTAATTAGTCATAAGCAAGTTTCGTTTCTTCCCCTGATCACTTCTATTCACTTGTGATCCAAATTTAAACTGCTACCTGTTTGTTGTAAACCTGTACGCCAAGAAAGGTTTTTATATTTTTTTTAACAATTGAAAAAAAGCGAAAGAAGAATAATCTTTATGAAACATGGAATTCATATAAAATCCAAGTTTTGATGTCTACAAATAAAGTTTTATTATAACACAACCATGCCCATTTTTAAATGTACTGTTTATGGATGCTCTCATGTACAATGGCAGATTTGAATACATGCAACAGAGAATGTATGGTCTTCAAGGACAGAAATAGTTACTATCTGTACTTTACAGAAAAAGCGTTCCGACCTCCGCACTAGACACTTCAACGTCAAGATAACTTGAAGCTATAGAGTTCACCACAAAAGTTTAGGGGCAGGAGGAACAGATCACATTCAAGGTATTCTCCTAAGACATAGGCCATCACTAGACATTTGAAGAAAGTTTGGAAAAAGGGTTCAGACAGCTTCAAGGAGAAGAGAAGTCAGACCAATCTCAAAGTATTCAAAGAAACAGAACTAAGAAATACTAATAAAAATCACTGCTCAGGAGGCATGACAAAATATTGTATGGGATAGTTGAATTGGATGACTTCTCATGTCCCGCTAACACTGAGATTCTATGTTTCTCCTAGTCTGTGCAGATCTATGTTAGTACCTTAGTAATTCAAAGAAATAGGAAATTCATGAAATGGGAATGTGCCAGTTAAAGAAATACCTTTTGACCAATAACAACCACATTAGCTTTCCTTCCTTTTTTCCAAATGTGTTTTTGGAAGATAAAAGAAAGCACAGACATGCCATCATCAATAAGCCCTGTTAAGCCCCACAGACGATTATACAAAATTCAAAAAAGCTATAAATAAGAAAACAAACCATAAATATCAGTCTTGTCTTATCACAAGGGTGCTATTATAATACTCCCCAAGCTAAATCCTCACACATTGTAATTGCCTCTGGGGAAAATAAAGGAACAGAACACAAGAGAGGCCAGCCTTCGTAGTTGTCTTAAGTGGGAATCATAACTCTTTTTTCAGTTTGTAAGGACATTGGAAGAGAGCAGCTACAAATAAGCAAGCAAATTAAGTTTCATTAGTTTGGTCCTTCAGCTGGAACTGACTAATTGGGTCTTCTGCCATCAGCTCTTCACAATAACTACCACTGGCCCCGTGAGAACCAAAACCATTGACGTTTTTCTAGGAACAGATTTATATCCCTTCTCTCAGATTGCAAAAGGATTCTCAGTGAATACTGACAACCCCAGGTGAAGGTGATTCTCTCTCCTCCAAGTAACACTTGCCATTGTCCTGTCCCATTTTCCAGAGTTAAATATCATCTGCAGGACTTGATCACTGATGTGGAAAGGTGTTGAAAAGAGGAAGATACTTCCAAATACAAATGACCACAGAGTAAATTTCAGATATAGATAAACGTTGGGTCCAAACCCTGTGCAAAGGGTTTCTTCATTCTCAGTCACTTTATCACTCAATATCTTTTCTTGTTTAATTATTCAATATATTTCTTTCTGCTCTCACAGAAATTTTTCCTCACTGTTCTGCTGAGCCTAACAATGCAGCTACCATTAGGCCATTTTATATTGGGATAACATATCTCCCAAGCCTTTCATTGGCCACATTTTTCTCTAAAGCTGCCCTTCTTCAGAGATTCATCCACTGCTTAAGAAGGTAAGAATATCTTGGAGCTCTGCAGCGGTTCCATCTTTACTACTTGCTGTTTGGTCCTTGTCAGGTCCTTTCTCCCACCTGTAACACAAGTTCTCTGCCCAAAATGTGAAGGATAGATGTGCGTAAAACTGTAATCTGATTTCTGTGTTAATGAATATGTTAAACAAACAGTTCATTACTAATAAGGGTTTTGTTGGTTTTTTAATCCTCACCTGAGGATATGTTTATTGGTTTTAGAGAGAGAGGAAGGGAGAGAGAGAAACACTGATGTGAGAGAGAAACATCAATCAGTCATCTTCCATACACGCCACCTCCGGGGATCAAACCTGAAACCTAACTATGTGCCTTGCCTGGCGATCAAACCCGCCACCTTTTGGTGTACAGAATGGTGCTCCAACCAGTCAAACCACCCAGCTAGGGCAGGGTTTCATATTTTAATGGGAAATTGTAGTCTCATTTCTCAGACTTAGTAACTCAAATTTTTCTCATCTCATTGTATATATGTATATATTAATTCCAAAGTTACTTCTCTTTATATTATTTTTAGTTTCACATGTATTATTATAAAATTCAGAAAATGGTAATAGATTATGAGTTTTCTGAATATTTAAGATGCTTTTTATAAATTAAAGGAAAGTACTTTGAGTTAACATTTGAAAAATAATAAAAAATGTTTAATTTTCTTCATGGCCTTTTGAGATATGGATCACTAGAGTTGGGTATTATAATTTGGGATTAGAATTAAGCAAAATTCATCTACTGAAATAGGGTCAAGACTACCCTTTCCTCATTAGAAAAGGTGTCTAATACCCTGGCCAAATCAGTCACAAACCATTTTTAATGATCACCATTACAGATTTATAATCCTTTTGTGGTCCACTAATGATTCCCATATCTTTTTCAAACATGCTTGCACTAGATGACTATTTGTATCTGATACAAGATCACAATTCAAAAACATAAAGCATCAATACCTTCACAGTCTAAGTCCCTGTAAAACAAAAATACAGCGAAGCACCCAGGCAATTGTCTACTTTCTAAAGAAATGCATTGGAGTGACGGAGAAATGAGACAGGTCACTTCACAGACTCATGGTAACAAACGTGTTTGATTGTAGAACATGCACTTAATTCTGCTACCTCTAGGTGTAGAGGTAGGGCAGCAACACCAGTTTAGAGTCTTTGACAGAATGAACCATCAAACTCTTAAAATCATTATTCAGATCATAGACAAAGCTATGACTTCAGGACACTGACAATTAATGTTGCCAATGAATTTTTTAAAACTCCAAACAATTTGGCAACCTAAAATAACATGATCTACTAAATTATTTTGGCTTCTTTGTGGGAAGGAATGTTAAGTAAAATGTAGAAAGACTCCTACACTGGAAATCATAAAACCTAGTGGTAGTGCTAACTCTAGCACTATGCAGCTATGGGACTCCTCTGTCATTTAACTTCTGTAAGGACCATGAGAACACCATGCATGTAAAAGACCATCACTATTTTGTGAGTTCATATCACCCTAGTCTGCTGAGGTTTCATCTGTGCCATGTTTCTTTTTGTGCCCCTCTCTCCCACCGACCCCCGCCTACCACCGCCACCCTACTTTTCTGCAGTTTTGTTATTGAAAGGAAATAAGTCATCTCAGAGCTACATCTGGGTTATCAATGAATCAGAGCAAGTAGAGGGGTGTTCACCCAGTGAATACTAAGTTTCATGCCTGGAGATCTATGATAATAGCAGTGACACATGGAAGACAGTCACAGATCAAAGGTAAAAAAAAAATTTGTCTTATTAATATTCATACTAAATGGGGAAGAAAACTGTTTAAAAAATAAGTAGAGAAAAATTTAATTGCAACTGAAATAAAGTCACACCTAACAAAGACAGCATTACAAATAGGGCTACACGACTTCCCTCATCCTTCCCTTTAAAATGGTTTTTCTTGGGTTGAATAAAACAAGACTCAGCATATACGATCATTGAACCATTGTGTTATACATGTGACACTAATATAATGTTATATATTGATTGTACCTGAATATTAAAAAGTTAATTTAAAAAAATTTTGAAGTACAGATTCTATGAAGTAACATGTTAAGTTGATAGATTTTTTTTTTTGGTAGA
>VMDR010025374.1:0-14528 GCA_007922815.1 Macrotus californicus | reverse complement strand
GCACTTACATTTTTGACTTGGATACAAATACCTGCTCTTTTTCACTGTGGTCTGATGGAAACGTATGGTGACTTGGATGAAACTGAGTTTATTGCATATAAGTGATGTCTTTGAAAAGCTTACCCAATGCAATCTCTACACTGAAACCACACTGTGACACTGTTTGTTATGCAGTGGAGCCAAGTACGTGTAAGATGGGCCTGTCTGAGACTCCAGGGAATTTGAAGATTTAAATACCAAAACAACCTAGGATGAAATGATCTCTCCTATATATTGGGGTCCACCCGCAGACCTCCACCATACGAAGTTACAGTGATGTTCCAGTGTATTTTCTTTGAAAGCAAGCAATGCAGACACTTATTTTTACTTTCTTATTATAGGCTCCCAGCAGTCTTATGGAGACCCTTGAGCAGCATCTAAATACATTAGAAGGAAAGAAACCTGGAAACAAGTACGCATTAGTTGCATATTCTAAATAAGATGAAAAATGTTAGAATTATTCTTTACAAGAATGAGACTTATCACGGTACAACTTGTACTACTACAGGGTGTGTTTTCTTGTAATTCTTCTGGGTTTCCTCAAAACCCCCCTCCATCCCATTAGCTTAAGACAGTGTGACCCTGTGTACAGGCCATCTGTCTGCAGACTAATGAAGGCAGTTAGTAGGTTGTACCTATGCTAACTGAACTTTACCCTCAGAAGGGATGCCTAATGTGCAGAATTGCTCATGTTTACCAATTGAGGCTGTCATCATTGTACAGGAGTGAGAACAAGCACAATCTCACAAGCAGCCCTGAACACCGTTGTGTAAACAACCCCACTGTGAAAAAACAAAGCCCTCAAGTACAGATTTTTGGACTACAGACTCTCCCCACTTGAACCTTTGAGCATGGCATGCTGCTGACATTTTACTAAGAGATCTTTTTAGAGAGAGAGTAGCAATCAGGCAGTGGTAAGTGCAGTTTTACTGGATTTTCATGCCGTTGTTTTGGCCACCGACATTTTTGACGGTGTTTCCTCTTTGCATGGAAAAAATGTCCAGGTTCTATTCCCTTTCTTTGCTCTATCAGGTGTCAAACTTCTATATTCACAAGACCCAGTGCTTTTTATTCTTCTTGCCTTGCACAGATGATAATTACACTAGTCTTGAGTGACTACCCCCCTTATCTCTGTCTGTGTAAATCTCCCACATCCTGGGTTTCTCGTGGAAACCTTCCTTAATCATGCACTGCCCTGTGTTCCTGTGTTGTAGCTAATTCCTCCCCCTACACACACACACACACACACACACACACACACACACACACACACACACACGGTTTAAATAGATTTTCTGATTCTAAAGGCCAGGGACTATTTTATACTTCATTATCTTCACCTTAACACTTAGCGTAGCTTTCTGTACGGAGTCAGCTTACAGTGTCTTTCTGGGCATCCTGGCTTCATGTTTATTCCACTTAGGCTGACGGTAGGACTTAGCAGGGACAGCCTAAGAACTGATCATTGCAGGCAGGGCTGTGGGCTGATCACGAATTTTACCTATGATATAGCTATCAAAATGCAGCTCCTTTCTGCATTCTTCTGTTGGCATTCTCCCAGAATCTAGACTCAGGTGTCAATGTTACTTTTCTGTTTGTTGTATTATTAGCTAAGTGTTCTTTCTGTCATCTTTTCCAAGATAGTATGCAATTATTGCATGTTTTCGATTTTCAACGGTAAACAATAGTGTAGGAGTCTCGGCAGTCACAGTGGAGCTATTTGGAGTGATGGGCCTCTCGGGGACTTTAGCAGGTTTGTTGCCACAACCCAGGGTCTGCCCCAGCTTCTGTGTGGCCATGGATGATCAGCCTTCGGTGGAGAGATTAGTGTCGATTAAAAAACCAGGAGAGTGTATTAAGTCTCAATAGAAAATGCTGGCCTCCAGCTATTGCTGGGCCACCCTGTACTAGGGTACCTGGGAACTCAAGTGAGTCACCTAGGATTTAAGAAAAAGGAGGCAGGAAGCCTGAGAAAGTCCGTGCTCCTGTGGCAGTGGAACCTCTTTAGCTAAGAAGTACAGTATGCCTCTCCCCAAGGGTCAGAGCCTCTGCCTTGGGCAGTGAGGGCTGCACATCCGTGAAAGTCAGCCCGGCGTTCCTTCCCCCCGCGGTCCCCTACACACTGCACGGATCCACACTGGCCCCCCTTGCCCCTCTATCTATCCGCCAGGGCTGCAGTCCCGGGAAAGGCAACCTTCTAGAGTAGGTTTCCTTAGCCCTGATTTCAAATCCAAATCCGCCCCCTTGTGGCTGCTGCAAGCTAATTTGGGGAATTTTAGCTATGTATACTGAGTTATATTTCTAATTACCTTTTTCTGAGAATAATTTTTCTCTCTCCTTTAAAATCATTTTATGCTTGTCCGATTTCTGAATTGGCTGAAACCACATATGAACTTGACTTTTGCTTGTTCCCTATTTTTAAAGTAAATGAACTATAGTAGTTAACTGTTTTCTTTTTTGTATATTTGTGCTTACCTGGGAACTTAAGTGAAGGGTGAGTACTATACTGAGTGACTTTTTTTGCATTTGGTTATCACTAAAAATGCAAAAAAACACTCTTAAGAGTCACAGTTGGTGTTAAGAACATTTAAAACTGATTCTGTCCATTTTACACATCTGTGTTTTTTATCACGCTTTTTTTTGTCCCCCAAGGTGACTGGCATAAATGGTTTTACTTTAGTATGATCTTCTTGGATCAAGAAGCTAACAATCTCTCTTAAATATAGATAGATATCTCTTAGATTTTAGAAATCAAAGGTTTTTCCCTTTGTTTACTAATCAAATGATTTTCTCATGTCATCTGACAGAAGTGCTAAAAGACAATTTTATAAAGAAATTAATTATTTAAAGCTGTTTACTGTGTCTTCTAGTAGTAGTATACACTTACTCTAACATCTAGGTCAAGTAGATGCATAAAGCGGAGCATTTCAAATGTCTTTTATAAAAATATGTATGCCCTTTATATTTAGGGCCTTAAAGACACTGACATTTATTTTTGAAATTGTGAATTTTATGAACCTTTGGATATTGTCTGTTTCTATGATTTCATAGAACAAAAGAGAGAAATTAAGTTTATTTTACATATGGGTTCACTAACTTTCGAGGGTGCAAGAAATGCAAGATAAGTCTATTGTAATTAAAATTATTTGGAAGACAGATTTTTTTCACATCTGTGTTTTGTTTTTGTTGTTTATTTTTCTAGCTAGCACTTATAACCAGAACTATGTAGGGCTTATTGTTGTGAGTAACAAATGACAAAAATTTTCTCTTTTGATAACTTGCTACTCACATCTTGGAAGTAAACCTTGCCATTTGCTATGGGCATCAGAAAAACCCACATATTTGTTTGTAGCATTTTACAAAATTTAGGGTAGATAACTCTGTGGCAGGGGTGTCAAACTTATTTTTACCGGGGGCCACATCAGCTTCGTGGTTACCTTCAAAGGGCCAAATGTAGAGCTCCTTGCCCCTAGTTAGGGAGTAGTTACATTTATACAGTCCTAAGATAACATTTGGCCCTTTGAAGGCAACCACAAGGCTGATGTGCCCCTCAGTGAAAATGAGTTTGACACCCCTTCTCTGCGGTCGTTCATTCATTCTTTCCTAAAATTATATTTGTGTTTTATTTTTTTCTAAAACAGTTCACCATGTGCTAAGTTTCTCTAGCTGAAATAATTAACATAAGTGTAGGCCTTAAATAAATATCATTATCTATATATAAAATATTGTAGCACTTTCTCTTATAAAGCAGAAACGACCGATGGTAAGGTAGAAAATCAACGAAGGAGCAAGTGAAAGGAAGCAGTTTACGGAGTGTGTGAGGGAGGGCCGCAGGTGGGCTCTGTGTGTTCGCGTCAGGACAGGCCGCAGTGTGAAGGGGCAAGGCTCTGGGCATCAGACAGACTTGGACTAGAGTCTCCAGTCCACCGTTAAAGAATGATGAGACTTTGGCAAGTTATTTACCGCCCTGAGCCTCGGAGCCCTCACATTCTAATCAGTGACTAATGGTCCTTTTCAAAGTTATGGGTCCCTTGGGAGCACCTCTGGTTCTCACATTTTTGGTGGAATCTTGCTAAAGACCAGATCTGGTCCATGGGAACAGAGGCCAGTCATCCTGACAGTTTAGTGTCACACGAAATCACTTCCAAGGCTTTCGGTCGATTTACATTTTTATACAAAGAGTACATAAATGTATTCTCATTCTAAAACTCAGATAATGCAGAGATATATTTCACTACCGACACAATGCTAGCTGCTGTGGAAAGCGCCAGAGATATAAAACATTGGGATGGGTTCCCTCACTTCTAAGAACTTAGCACCTGATGGAGAATACAGATACTTAAACAGAAAATTAAGATACAAGGCAGTAAGGGGCAGGAGAGCCCGACATGGACAGTAGGAAATTTTCATTTGTTTGTTTAGTCCATGGGGTAACTACAAGTGTTATTTAGTAATAGCATTCAGGTAGGAGCTGGGCAAATTATTCTTGTGACAGTTACGATATTTTACAGTTAGATTTCAGTATGTCATTCTTTAATGGCAGGTAGAGCAATTGTATCATTGTTGCTATATCTTTATTATTGCTATGGAGTATAGAATAGTTAGAAATTTTTATGTATTAGTTTGGAAACATTTCAGAAAGTGCTTGCATGTCCTCAATTCTCTCTTTGTAACAGTATTTCTCATTGTGTCAGTACCGCTGAGCACTGCTTTGTGAAAATTGCTTGAGAGATACAATAAACTATATTAATTTATTCTTAGAAAGGGACTATGTCAAATGGATTCTGTTTTCATTGCCAAGTTCAAGCTATTATCTTAAATTTTATTTAGACTTAATTTTTTTCCTTTTCCACATATATAAGGGAAAAATGGTAGAAATGGAGAAATTATTACTCAAAAACTCAATAGGAAATTTTCAACCTTATGCTATACTAGATTTTTAGGTGCCTAAGTAAATTGTGTAGATACAGAAAACACTTAATTCATTTGTTTTAGTAGGCCCTTTTAAATAAGCAATATAGATAAATGTATGTCCTTTTCTTCATAGGATATGCTATTCTTAAGATCACATTTAGCCAATACGCATACCAAATTAAATATTACCCTTATGCTTCTACCTTCACCAGGTAGCAGAAATCTCTGTGTGCCCTTACTTTATGTGATGTTAGTTGTAAGTGAAAATTACATTAGACAGAAAATGGCAGGCATGTATTTGCAAATGAGGCTGAACATAAAAGGTATTAATCAGGGATATAAAACTACTAGATTTCTTTTGCTGTATCCAATAAAACAAAAATGTATGATATTGTATAAACTTCTAGTCATTAACTCTGCTAATTTTGTTCTGCTACTGCTACATGTGATATTTTCTCTACAGATTAGTAGTAAGACATCCTATAAGACCTTGAAAATAAGCTCCTTATTGAAATATATTTTTTATTTATTTTGTTTTATCATTAATATATTTTCCACCAACTCAGGTTAGTAAAATGTAAGCTGTTTAGGCAGCTATTTCTGAAGCACTTTGTAGAAATGTCCAGTAGTCACTGCCACCGTAATCTAACTAAAAAGAAAATTTACTCCTTCCTAAGTCTTCCTTCACTGCCTCAGAAACAAGCGTTGAGGTTACTGTTCCTTTGCAAGCTCTCACTAGTTCTAACAGGACAACAGGACTATTTTTCACAGATTTCATTATATCCATAAAAATATACACAAACGAGGAAGCTGAGACACATTCCAGATGCAGGGCTTTTGGGGTTTTTTAAATTCTGGTGTCTTTTTATGCATCACAATTTTGATTAATTGATCACAATATACTTTAACTTTAATGAGTTTTCTAACTTTTTAAAAAATGAACTAGAGTGTTTTTTTAATTTTATAAAACATTTTTCACAAGTCTTGAAAATTTTTTTAAATTCCAATTTGAACAGTTTACTTTTGATGGACATGGGCAATAATGATCAACTCAAAGAATTGAATTGCTAGAGATGTGGGGGGAATTATGTAAATTTAAAAATTTCTAGTACTAGAAATTTAGTGAACGGAAAACGTTAGAGGAGGATGTCATAATTGAGTAAAAGATAAAAAGTATTTTTTAAATAGTGTGTCCACTACTAAAACAAATTGTGTATAAACAAGTTGGTGTTTGACCAGGAGATACCGTCAGACTGAAATGCTTCTACAAACGTGTTCATGTGTATTCAGTTGTAATTTTTTGGTTGCCTTTTAGATCTGGTGCTCCCTCTCCATTAAGTAAGGTAAGTTTGTTTTTTGTTTTAAGTATGTTAACCATTTTTGAGGTACGGTTTAGTGGCATTGAGTACATTCATATTTTTGTGCATATTTTGATTACTATCATCCATTTTCATAACTTTTTTTATCTTCCAAAACTGCAATATTAACTCCCTATTTCCCCTATTACCAACCCCTGGCAGACAGTTTTTTACTTTCTGTCTCTGACTTTGAGCTCTCCAGGCACCTTGTATGAGTAGAATCATCTAGTACCTGTCCTTTTGTAACTGGCTTATTTTTCTCAGATAACTTCTTCAAGGTTCATCCATGTTGTAGCATATGTCAGAATTTCCTTCCTTTTTAAGGCTGAATAATATTTCATTTAATGTATATACCACATTTTGTTCATTTATTCTATCATGAGCACTTGAGTTGTTTCCACCTTTTGGTTATTTTAAATAATGCCGCTATGAACAATGTTGTATAAATATCTGTTCGAGTCCCTGCTTTCTATCTTTCTAGTTTTGGGGGTTTATATGCAGAAAGGGAATTGCTGGATCAAATGGTAACTTTATTTTTACAATTTTGAGAAAAGGAAAGTTTTTATGTATTCTCCTTTATATTTTCTAAGTCTAATGTAATATTGCAATGTCTACTTAGTCATCCATTTGGAGTGCATTTTTTTAAGTAGAAGAAATTTTCACATATTTATATTACAACTGAAAACAAATGTATCTTTGTAACATTGTAGTAGTTACAAAGCACTCTCACATACCCTGAATCACAGCCCTGTGAGACAGATAAGGCACATAAAATTATTTGTGTTTTAATTGTAGAGAAACCAATTGTAGTTAGGTATCATTCCATAAGCATGCCTTTTTTTAAAAGATTTTATTTATTTATTTTTAGACAGAAGGGAAGGGAGGGAGAGAAACATCAATGTGTGGTTGCTTCTCACACTGGGGACCTGGCCCACAACCCAGGCATGTGCCCTGACTGGGAATTGAACCCGCAAGCCTTTGGTTCACAGGCCAGCATTCACTCCACTGAGCCACACCAGCCAGGGCAAGCATGCTTTTTAGACAGTCTACTTTGATAAATTTAATTACTCCTTTAGCTCCCCATCTCTTTTTCAGTATGTAAAAGAACAGGATTGGGGTTATCAGTGACAGCAGTATTTCCATCCGTAGATCTGTAGTTTACATTTGCCATTTTTTTTAGACAAAAAAAAAAGTAATAAATGTGTTCTTTCCTCTTTGGCAAATTTCCGTTGCTGCATGTAACTGCTGTCATTACAGACGTGAAGACTGTCACCATGACTGTGGTGGTGGGTCCCAGCACCCTACCGAGTGTCCGTGCCTGGCTGGCCACCTAAGACGGATTCCCTTGGGAGCTCGAACAATCAGATAAAACAAACAAACAAAAAGCTCCCTGGTGATTCTGTTACCAAGCCAGGCTTAACATTCTTATGTCTATGTGAAAAATTCCAACACATGCCTGCCGAGTAGAGCGTGGTAAAATCATGCCATCCTTTTGGACAGTCTGTGAAGACATTTTGGCCAAATTGACTTTAATTGACTTTTTCCTTTAGTAATAACAGGATTATTTTGGTTTTGTTTTCCTAGCTCTCTCAGCTCTTCAGAGCTTGCTGGTACAAGGCAGTTTTTAATGGGCCTTTGAAGACCTCATTGCTGTGTTCATGTTGGTGGATTCATGCTGTCAATAAGTCCTTGGTAGTGTTTTGTACCCATCACTTATTTAGCTGTGTTGGTTTAAAAAAACCTAATTCTTTTTTTTAGAGAAATTGTCATTGCCCACAGTGGATGAACGCAAATTAATTTTAGTTAGTTAGAATATACATAATTTGAATTTTGGATGAATAAGGAGGCTTCAGTTGCTGTTTTCTGAGTAACAACTTCCATATTGCCCATTTGTTTATCTCTAAGGGATGAGTGCTTGGCACTTGTGTGTCGATGGGATTTTGACTTCTTGATTAGTTATATTGTTGGACAAATCACTATTAGACAAATACTAGTTACATCTGTAAATTCCTATAAATTTCTTACCTCCTCAGTTTTTTTCTTAATTATGCCTTTTAAAGTGTCCTTTAAGTTTGGCCTACTTGAAATCAGAGGTCCACTTACAGCAGTATCTGGTAACCCTTGCTTGGTCTTGGGCTTTGTGTATTTCACTTGCTGTTATATCTCGTTTCCACGTACAGAACTGTCAGTGGACTGTGTTTGAGATGTCCCACTAACCTCTTCTTATGGATATGTGGAGAATTAAATATACAAAATAAAAGAAAGTAGGCTTAGGATAGTTCTTCAATAACAATTTTAACTTTTTACATGTTAGGCAACTGTAAGTCCTCTTCTTAAAAATAAGCCAGTACAGGACAATGAATGTTAGCTTTTATTTTACTTTTTTTTAGTTTTATCTCTGTCATATCAGTGATGGGATATATTCATGGTATTCTCAAGACTAGCAGTGACTCATTTTTTATGGATTGTTCTCTGTCATCTGTGAACCATTTTGTAAGTTCGAGTTCTAGATTTTAAAAGCATCTGAGAAGACTTCATGTGAAATCTTCCTAGGATGCAAAGGAAAAAGAATGGCCTTGGTTTTATACCAACTATTAAAATCGATAATTTTTTAAAATTTGGCATCTATCAAAATCTTTCCCCCTAATTTCTTGTTCAAGAAATACAGTCAGCTTTGATTTTAAATACAGGAATAGAAGTCTTGAAGATACCAGACCAAACATTCTTTATCATTCTACGTAAGTTACATTTCACTTTTAAAATCTGAAAGATGTTCTGTTCAGCATTGATTATTTATCACAATTCTTGATTTCAAACTTGCTTTAGTTTTTTCTCCCAAGAGAAGTTACCAAAGGGTGCTGGGAGTGTCACGGGGCTGCACAGTGGGAGCCCTGTTGCTCCGTGCCCCGTACGTCCGTGTTTGACTAGAGTGTGTTGTGCATCTCAATTGCAGTCTTCTCCCGCCACAACTGTTACGTCTCCTAGTTCTACACCAGCTAAAACTATTGACACATCCCCACCCGTTGATTTATTTGCAACTGCGTCTGCGGCTGTCCCAGTCAGGTAAGCTAACAAGTATTCAGTGAATGTTTGTTAGTATTTTGATGAGGGTTTTTTTTTCTTTTTAATGTACTTAACTGAAATGATTTCGGAAAATGAAAGCTAATCTTAACATGTAATATTTTAGGTTATTTTTTAGGTATACAAAGTAAGTTCTTTTATACCTTACACGGTTACTTAGGCCTGTACCTCTCAAAGCATTAGAGGGACCTGAGCTGTGGGAATCAGCTGTTGCCCACCCATTTGGGAAAGGAAGTGGAAAAATCATGCACAGATTGCAAGTTCTTCTGAAATTGGGTGTTACAGAAAATGTTTTCTAAAAGTAGTGTCTTCTTAAGGGATATTTAAAGGGTGTGTTAAAGTGCTTTGTTTAAAAAAAGAAAAGCTTGCAATTGTAGACCAGCTAGCTAGAAGTCACCACCACGGTGTTCCTAACCAGCGATTGCAGCATGAACAGGACAGGAGAGCAGTGACAGACATCTCCTGTCCTGTTGGATCGACGGTACATCTGTGACATCTCGGGGCTGCCTGCAGTGAGGCCCCAGCTCACAGGGGCCTCCTCAAATAATGATAACTTGAGGTCAACCCTTTGTCTGGCTGTTCTGCCTTGAGAGCGTTCTAGTTTTATTCTGTAGTATCTATGACTCTGATTGTGAATGTCCTGTATTTAGAGACTTAAATTTTGAACTAAGCAATAAAGCCAAGTAATGCACCTATGTTAACTATGTGTTACCCTCTACTTGCTTAGTTTGGCTTTTTATAATCTCCAGTTTAGTAAAACTAAGTCCTTTCTGCCTCTATTCTAAAGTTGCTTCTTATAAAAGCTATGATTTGGGTTTTAATATATTTCCCTATTCTGGCATTTATATCTGTTATGTTTATGACATGAACATCAAAAGTAGGCAAGTTTCAGGGGTTTTGAAATATTTAAAGCAGCAGAATCCAGTCTTCAAAAGAATGTAACTTGGAACTATAATCTGTAAAAAGATAAAAATGGACCTGCTGTTTATGAAGAGGGGTGGGGAACCTGGGACACTGATGGCTTGGTTCCTGGTCTGATGACCTTTAGGTCAGTGCTCCGTAAACCTGAATATGCGTGCGAAACCCCCAGGGTCATGTTAAAATAAAGATTCTGATGTAGTAGGTAATAGGGTAAACCTAGGATGTTGTGTTTCTAACAAGGTCCCAGGATGCTGCTAGTTTGGGGGCCACACTTTCAATAGCAAAGCTCTAGATTTCTCCTTAGAACTCCTGCAGGTAGAGGAGCTTTGCAAAGCACAACCATGGCTGACTAAGAATAAAAGACATAGAAGAATTTTTAAGTGAGGCCCCTTTATAGGCAAACCTAATATGCTGTAGTTTATTTAGAAAAAGAGGTACATTAGTAATTATTCATTTTAGTATCTTTGGTTTATAAATCAATTCTTCTCAAGAATTTTTTGTATAAAAAAATTTAGAAAATAGAGGAAAGGAAAAAATTACCCATAATCCTCTTACACTAATACCTTTAATATTTGGATTATGTTTCTTTTTGTCACAGTTTCCATAACCAGCATTTCATAACATGTTTAAGAAAATTCCACGTTATTTGAGGCATTTAGGTTTTTCCGTTTTAATTTCTGCCCCTGTGAGTCATAGCTTGAAATATGGTTTAACTTTGTTACTGTCTACAGAGCAAGAACTGGCAAACAATGGCCCAGGGGTCAAATCTAGCCCACTGTCTGTTTATATAAATAAATTTTTACTGGAACAAAGGCACATTTATTTGTTTATGTATCATCTATGTCTTATTTCATTTTATGGTGGCAAGAGTCAAGCAGTGGTAGAGATCATCCGGCCCACGCACTTAAAATACTTAGCTTCTAGCCCTTTCCAAAAGTAGTTTGCCAGCTCTCGGTGTAGAAGAACATATGCTGTACTGCTATGCTTTCCAAAATATAATTCTCTTATTTGATTTAAAATATACAAAATCTGTGATGTTTTCTACATAACTCTGTATTAAAAGCATCTTTACACTATAAAATTTCAAAATCCAATTTTAAAATTATGTTTTCCATTCAGCACTCCTAAACCATCTAGTGATCTCCTGGACCTCCAGCCAGACTTTTCCTCTGCAGGGGCGGCAGCCGCCGCAGCACCAGCACCAGCACCACCTTCTGGAGGAGCCACTGCGTGGGGAGGTGAGTGAAGCCAGACAGCCATGCCGTCTCCATCTTTACTTGTTTCTATTTGGGCTACCATAGCTATGCTTACCTTCTGAGGGTCCAAAATGGTGCTAACAACTTGGAGAGAAAATGCTCAGAGTGGCGTCTGTTGATTGAAATATATATTGAGAAAGAGAGACAGAGACAGAAAAAGTACCTATAATGTTCAGGTAGTCATATAGGTTTTATTTTAAAAGGTGGAACAAAGACAGTACTTTGCTATTCGAAAGTTCTGATTATATTTAGTATGTTTTCTAGAGATTCAGGTTTTAGAAGGTTGGGTATTTCTCCAAATTTATCAGATTATGCAAAGGCAGCATTTCTAATTTGGTTTTCTCAGGTATAGCCTTTTTCATGGAGTCCTTTAGACTGGAATTGGTTTTATTCACATTGTATTTGGCTTAATGCAATTGAAATCTGGGATGGGTTCTTGTTTGTGCCTGAAAAGATACACTCTAAACTGATTAAGAGGAATTCCCATTTTATTCATGTATCTTGAAAAAAATTAAGCTCTGATAAGTATTTTATTTAAAAGCATATTTAATACTAATATAAAAATGAAGTTAAATAGTCCATAATTCTCAAAGCTACAGAGTTGGTTTTAAATACTTTGTCCTATTGCATCAAACTATCAAAATAAATTTTTAAAAGTATAAAAATGACTCATGCAACTATAGGAACAAGATAGTGGAATATGGGGTGGCCCATCATATCTCCACACTGCAACAATAATTTGACAACCATCCATGGACAAAAGTGCCTTTGTGGGGGCATTGAGACCCAGGTAGGAGGTGGTAAAACTCCAGTAGAGCCAAACCTAGGAGGGCTACTTTGAGAAAGCAGGCCTGTGCCCAGAGGGGAGGCTGGGTCCCAATCTTCTTTTTGGCTACAAACCTGGAGACACCACTGCCATCCCTCTATGGACTCACCTATAGTCCTGTTGGACCTTGGTCCTGCCACCAGCTATATCCACCAATGGTGCCAGGAGGAGCCTCGTGTGCCCATGCCTTGGGTAACAGCCCTGCTGACCTTGGTCTCAGCTGTGGACCCTGAAACAGCCTGTAATCCAGTGCTAGTCCACCTCATTCCTGGGCCAGGGGCAGTCCTGCCTGCCCAGGGATCCAGCAGTGACACATTGGTTCATGGCCTCAGACACAGGCCCAATGACCTTTGTTCAAACTCAAATCCTGAAGAAGTCCAGTGGCTCAAGTCCATCCTTTCCCAGATACAGTCAGAAAGCAGTCCTGCACACCTTAGTGAGACCTGGTGAGAAACACACCCATCTATGTCCTGTAGGCAGCCCTGCTGCACACCTTGCTCCTGACTGTGGAACTTAAAGCTACCCTCTGAATCAGTTCCAGCCCACTCTACTGCATTCTAGAGCTACTCCTTCCTTCCCATCTAGTGAGCAGGAACCACACCTATTCATGCACCTAATAACACACACACCATCTGTGGACCCAAGTTCAAACCTTAAAGTGGGTGCTTGTCCCAGCTCCAGCTCTAATGAGCAGTTCCTGAAGGCAATCTCATCCACCCAGGGAGTAGGCAGTATTCACACCCACCCCAAAATCAGGTAGCAGAGCCAACAACCATGGACCCACAGCAGACCCAGCAGCAGCCATGTGACCTGACTCCAACCCCATTCAGCTGCAATCTTGGAGGCAATATCATCAGCTCAGAGACCTGACAGAAGAAGGTCTTTCCTGCCAAAATCAGTTTTTAAAGACTGGAAGAGGTGTTTGCCCCTTCAAGTGCATAGATACCAGCCGAGGGCTGCATGGATCCCAAAGAATCAGACAAACAGACATGACACCAGCAAATGAAACTAATAAAGATCTAGTAACCAATCTCAAAAGGAGATCTACAAATTGCCTAGCAAACAATTCAAAATAATCATCTGAAAGAAACTCAATTATATGCAAGATAACACAGATAACTAAACTCAATCAAGAAATCAATACCTTAATAAAATTAGAAGTTTAATAAAGAAATAAAAATGAATCAAACAGAAATCCCAGAGCTGCAGAGTAAAATGCCTAAACTGAAAAACTCAAGAGAGCTTCAACATCAAATTTTATCAGACAGAATGAAAAATCAGCAAACTCAAAGACAAATCACCAGAAAATAGCAAGTTAGAGGAATTAAAAAAGGAAGAGTGAAGAAAGCATAGAGGAACCTATAGAATGCCATCAAATGAACACATGTGCATTATGGGAGTCCCAGACAGAGGAGAAAGAGAGAAAGGGGCATAAAGCTTATTTAAGGAAATAATGGCTAAAAACTTCCCATGGCATGAGAAGGATATGGACATTTAGATTCATGAAGTTTAAAAGTTCCCAAGCAATATCAACCCAAAGAGTACCCCAAATTGTCAAAAGTCAATAACAAAGAAAAAATTTTTGAGAACCACAGGAACAAAGCAACTTGTTAAATACAAGGGGGCCCTAAGAAGACTATCAGCATGTTTGTCAGCAGAACCCTTGCAGGCCAGAAGGGAGTAGGATGATACATTCACATCACTGAAAGAAAATAACTGCCAACCTAGAGTACTACACCCAACAAAGCTGTCCTTTCAGACATGAGGGACAGAGAGACATTCCCCAACAAACAAAAGCTGAGGGAGTTCGTCACTACTAGTCCTGCCTTACAAGAAATACTAAAGGGAGTTCTTCATATTAAAACAAAAGGATGCTAAGTAACAACATGAAAATTTGTGAAAGTATAAAATCACCGGTAAATGTAAAATAGGTAGTCAAATTCAGAGTATTCTAATATTGTAATGTCGGTAGGCAAATCACTTTTAACTCTGGCATAAAAGTTAACAGATGAAAGAATTAAAAATAACTAGAGCTCCAATAATTTGTTAATATATCACAATATAAACAGATGTACAGTGAACATTGAAGTATAAAATATGAAGAGGGAGAATTAAAAGTGTAGAGTATTTGTA
>VMDR010025373.1:0-14536 GCA_007922815.1 Macrotus californicus | reverse complement strand
TGATAATATTTCCTTAAGGCAGTGATTTTCAACTGTTGTGCTGCAAGAATTTTTAAAACATGCAATACTTGACTATTTAGTTAGGGCACTGACCTCATCTCCCTTAGATTTTCAAATTAAAAAAAATGACAATAGCCAACATAACAATAGCCATCTGATGTGAATCAAAATTATATCTATCTTTTTTATTAGATTGGCAAAAAATATATTTCTGTGTGTGCTGTGGAATTTTAGTAATTAGTTTATGTGTGCCATAGGTGGAAAAGGTTGAAAAAGCTGCCTCAAGGTTTTATTCTGACTTTTTTGGGTAAAACTGCTTATTCTCTCAGCCAGCCTATTATCTTTATAAATAAGAGGGTGAACAGGGGTATGTGGTGGCCTTGATGGGAAAGAATGGAGCCCTAACCTTGGCTGGACCTTAACTGTTGGCTGGCTAGCACCCTCTGACCTCCACAATGCCTAGCTGGCATTCATGGGTGAAATCTGCTACTGTTATGTTATATAGTCTTTTGTCTCTTGTTTGGGTGCATTAGTGTTAGCATAGGTAGCTAGTTAGTTATAAATAAAGTAAGGAAGCAAAGGGAATCAGACATTAGACATAATAAACTAGGGATCTGAATCAGACAATAAACTGCAGCACTCATAGGCTCACCAGGGAACCATCATCCTCTGCCCTCAGGACCTAACCCCTGAAGCAGACAGGAAGGATCACCGGTCATTAGCCAGGATTACTGAGAGAAAAATAAAACATTAAAAGGGAAATTCCTCTGCTGAGTGCATGCCCAGTAGGAAACAAGATGGTGGCCACTGGGGGGAGGTGTCTAATCTGGAAAAAAGACCAGTTGGTTAGGGGGAGGGCCCAGCACAAGCCTACAAAGAATTGGGAAAGATTGGTCAGTTTGAAAGCCCAAGGTAGCTTTTTCATAATGGCTTTGCCACCAGAAAACCACCATTAAATCAAAGCCAAAATGGGAAAGAAAAAGACTCACATATCAACACTGTGGTCATTGGACACGTAGATTCTGGCAATTCTACCACTACTGGTCATCTGACCTACAAATGTGGTAGGATCAACAAAAGAACTATTTAAAAATTTGAGTTCTGCTGAGATGGGGAAGGGCTCCTTCAAGTATGCCTGGGTCTTGAATAAACCAAAAGCTAAGTCTGAGTGTGGCATCACCACTGATATATCTCTATGGAAGTTCAAGACCAGAAAGTATTATGTGGACATCATTGGTACCCCAGGACACGGAGACTTTATCAAAAACATGATAACAGGCACATCTCAGGCTGACTATGCTGTCCTGATTGTGGCTGCTGGTGTTCGTGAGTTAGAAGCAGGTATCTCCAAGAATGGGCAGACCGTGAGCATGCCCTTCTGGCTTACACACTAGGTGTGAAACAGCTTATTATTGATGTTAACAAAATGGACTCCACTAAGCCACTCCACAGCCAGAAGAGACACAAGGAAGTTATTAAAGAAGTCAGCACCCACATTAAGAAAATTGGCTACAGCCTGACATAGCATTTGTATGGATTTCTGGTTGGAATTGTGACAACATGCTGGAGCCAAATTGCTAACATGCTTTGGTTCAAGGGATGGAAAGTCACCTGTGAAGATGGCAATGCCAGTGGAACTTGCTTCTTGAAGCTCTAGATCACATCTTGCCACCAACTCGTCCAACTGCCAAGCCCATGCACCTGCCCCTCCAGGATGTCTACGAAATTGGTGGCATTGGTACTGTCCCTGTGGGCCAAGTGAAGACTGGTGTTCTCAAACCTGGCTTGGTGGTCACCTTTGCTCCAGTCAATGGTACAACTGAAGTAAAGCCTATTGAAACACCATGAAGCTTTGAATGAAGCTCTTCCTGGAGATAACATGGCCTTCACTGTTAAGAACAAGTCTGTCAAAGATGTTAATAGTAGCAATGTGACTGGTGACAGGAAAAATGACCCACCAAAGGAAGCAGCTGTATTCATAGCTCAGGTGATTACCCTGAACCATCCAGGCTAAATTAGTACTGGAAACACACCTGTGCTGGGTTGTCACACAGCTCACAGGGCTCACAAATTTGCTGAGCTGAAGAAGATTGATCATCATTCTGGGAAAAAAACTGGAAGATGATGGCCAAAGTTCTTGAAATCTGGTGATGCTGCCATCGTCAATATGGTTTCTGTCAAGCCCAGGTGTGTTGAGAGCTTCTCTGACTATCTTCCTCTGGGCCACTTTGCTGTTAGTGACATGAGACAGACATTTGCTGTGGGTGTCATCAAAGCAGTGGACAAGAAGGCAGCTGGAGCTGGCAAAGTCACCAAGTCTGCCCAGAAAGTTCAGCAGAAGGCTAAATGAGTATTATCCCTAACACCTGCCACCCCAGTCTTAATCAGTGGTGGAAGAACAACCTCAGAACAGTTTGTCTCAATTTGTCATTTAAGTTTAATAGTAAAAGACTGGTTAATTATTACAATATATCATAAAACCTTCAGAAGGAAAGGATAATGTTTGGTGGACCATTTGTTTTTTTGTGTGTGTGGAAGTTTTTAAATTATTGGTTTTAAAAATCAGTACTTTTTAATGGGAACAACTTGACCAAAAATCTGCCACAGAATTTTTAGACCCATTAAAATAAAGTTTAATGGAAGCACGAGGTAATATAATAATCAAAGCTCATCGAAGGCTTCTAGCTCAGTGACATATGTTCCTTTGCCCATTCATTCACACATTCTCTCTCTCTAGCAGCTATGTGGGCTCCAAGCATGGGCTTCAAGCATGAGCCTGGGTACTGTAACACAGCACCACCTGCGGCACAGCTGGGAACAGAAACTAAGCTAGTAGGATGGGGACAGAAACTGAACTAAGTTTTGGCATAGACTGAATCAATGTCACAGAAACTCTGGACCCTGGCCCTCCTTCTAGGCTTGATGAAGACAAGGCTTGACTTCTTCCACAGCAGGATGGACTAAGATGAGACACTGGGGTCCTGGGGGCAGTCTTTCATTTCTACTTCAATAAATCTTACCACTATACCTCATCCTCCCATGGGTGAGTCCTTGGAAATGCATTTCTTGCAACTCCTTGGAAGGACCCCATTTCTACTGGCAACACTGGGACTCTCTGAGTATTTCAGCTAGGTCCCAACCAGGCCAATGGCCCAGCATCCATCCCTGCTTCTGCCCTAAGTGGGGCTGTTGCAAGACCACTGGCTCTTGTTTTAATACCTGCGATGCACAGGAACTACTCCCAAAACAACCAATCTCAGCTCCCTGGCCTTTTCCTGACCATCTTGCACTGCTTTTCTCTCTGGCTGTGGCTACAGGCAATAATTCCCTTCTTTGTGCTCAAGATTAATCTAAAGAATGGACCTGCACTATTGAGTTTAAACCAGAGAAAGGAGCTCAGGAAACATATCTGAATGTTTTGTCCTCTCAATCCCTTTCTCTCCCTTCCTCAGCCCTCCCACAATCCCAGAATTTCCTGAGCTCAGAAAGGTTAAGCTTTTCCTTTACTGTTCCTAAGACACACCTTCTAATTCCCATTTAAGTCTCAAGTGATGTCAGGGGTATCTCCACTTCACAATGGAGGACATTGCTGGTTAAATCTTCCATATGAAATCTTCCATTCAGTTGTCAGTATGCTTGTGGGACAGAGAAAATGAGGGGAGTTATAGAATTAAATAACTTTTTCAAGCCTGACTGACTTGTGACATTCTTTTTTTTTATCCTCACCTGCAGACATGCTTATTAATTTGAGAGAGAGAAGAAGGGGGGAGAGAAAGAGGGAGAAAAACATCAACGCAAGAGAAACATCTTGTATGTGCTGAACCCGCAATCCAGGTATGTGCAATGACTACAAGTAGAACCTGTGACCTTTGGTTTATGGGACAACACTCCAACCAACTAAGCCACACCAGCCAGGACTGACCTCTGACATTCTTGACCTACTGCACAATCCTATTTTGGACATCAAAACAAAATAAGATGTTAGTTCTTTTGGTTAGGATCCTTTCTCCTTGAATATAGAAAACTCAACTCAAATGTGCTTCAACAGTAAAGAAGCCCAGAAGTTTCATAATTACCTGATTTAGTGACTCTTCAATATCACCCTAGGTTCCTTCAATATCTTGTATCTGCCATCAGCAGGCATACCCCAGGACATGGCATAAAAAGACCATCTCTTCCAGGGTATTCTCACCCTCCTCATCCTCACATCTCATGGGCCAGATCAAGAACTGACTTCTTTTTTATATTTTATTTTTCAATTAGAGTTTACATTCAATATTATTTTATATTAGTTTCAGGTGTACAGCAGAGTGAAGGATTGACTCTTAAGCCACAGATTGTGCTACCAGCTCCTGATTTATGGACGGGAGAAAAAAATACTTGGACAAAAATCAGATTCTCCTAGCAAAGAAGACTGGTGAAATAGATATGAAGGAAGCAACCAGCAAGGGTCCAGCATTCTGACTTGGGGCTTTCATTGGGACATTTATTCCATAACAGCCTCAGACCTTTGTGTTCATAAGGAACTTAGGCACAAAAGTTGGGTACCTACTAAAGAAAAAAGAGAGGATCTTAAATATTTTTAAATTACAATCATTGTTGCATGTTTATAATGGAATGTTGAGTGAAAAAGCCAATTGAAAAATACATATTGACTACAACTAAAACTATGTTTAAAAATACATTTTAATATAAGAAGGAAAAAAACACCAAAATAATAATAACGATTATACTTGAGGTCTTGGAACTGTTGGTGATTTTCTCTTAATTTCTTATAATTTTTAATAATAAAATTTCATATTTTTTGACCATGGAGACTTGTGTTTGTTTCTAAGCTCTTTGTTCTGTTCCATTGGTTTATGTGACTTTTCTTATGCCAGTACCAGACTGTTTTGATTACAGTGGCTTTGTAATATAGTTTGATGACAGGTGTGATCCCTCCTACTTTGTCTTCTTTCTCAAAATTGCTGAGGCTATTTGGGGTCATTTATGGTTCAATATAAATTTTTGAAATGTTTGTTCTATATCTGTGAAATATATCATTGGTAATTTAATAGGGATTGCATTGAATCTATAAATTTCTTTGGGTAGTATGGACATTTTGATGATGTTAATTCTTCCAATCCATGAATATGGTACATGTTTCCATTTGCTTGTGTCTTCCTTCATTTCTTTCTTCAGTGTTGTGTAGTTTTCTGAGTACAGGTCTTTTACTTCCTTGATAAGGTTTATTCCTAGGTACTTTATTTTTCTTGTTGCCATATCAAATGGGAGTCTCTATGGTCGATTAATATTCAACAAAGGGGGCAGAAGCATAAAATGAAGTAAAAATAGCCTCTTAAACAAATTGTGTTGGGAGATCTGGACAGCTACATGCAAAAAAATGAAACTCGTTCACCAACTTACACCATGCACAAAAATAAATTTAAGGTGGATAAAAGACTTAAATATAAGTCATGACACCATAAAAGTCCTAGAAAACATCAGCAGGAAAATCTCAGACATTCCACAAAGCAATATTTTCACCGATATGTCCCCTAGAGCAAGGGAAATAAAGGACAGAATAAACAAATGGAATCTCATCAAAATAAAAAGATTCTGCACAACTAAGGAAAACAGCATTAAAATGAAAAGACAACCAACCGTATGGAAAAACATATTTGCCAATGATACCTCGGACAAGGGTTTGGTCTGCAAAATATATAAAGAACTCCCATGATTCCACTCCAGGAAGACAAACAATCAAATTAAAAAATGGGCAAAGGACTTGAACAGACACTTCTCCAAGGAGGACACACAGAGGGCCCAGAGACATATAAAAAGATGCTCAGCATCACTAGCCATCAGAGAGATGCAAATTAAAACCACAATGAGATACCACTTCACACCAGTAAGAATGGCCATCATAAACAAATCAACAAACAACAAGTGCTAGTGAGGTCATAGAGAAAAGGGAACCCTAGTGCACTGTTGGTGGGATTGTAGACTGGTGCAGCCACTGTGGAAAACAGTATGGAATTTCCTCACAAAACTAAACATGGAACTGCCTTTTGACTCAGCAATTCCACTGCTGGGATTATATCCTAAGAACCCTGAAACACCAATCCAAAAGAACCTATGTACCCCAATGTTCATAGCAGCACAATTTACAATAGCCAAGTGCTGGAAGCAACCTAAGTGCCCATCAGTAAATGAATGGATAAAAAAACTATGGTACATTTACATGATGGAATACTATGCAGCAGAAAGAAGGAAGAAGCTCCTACCCTTCATGACGGCATGGATGTAACTGGAGAACAATATTCTACATGAAATTAGCCAGGCAGTGAAAGACAAATACCATACAATCTCACCTAAAAGTGAAATCCAATCAACAAAACAAACAAGCAAGCAAAATATAACCAGAGACATTGAAATAAAGAACAAACTGACAGTAACCAGACGGGAGCTGGAAGGGGATAATGGGGGGAAAGGGTGAAGGGTTTTCAGGAACAACTATAAAGGACACATGGACAAAACCAAGGGGGTGTGGGATCAGGGGAGTGGGGATGGCTGGAGTGGGGTGGGGGATTTGAGGGAATGAAGACAACTGTACTTGAACAGCAATAAAAAAATTAAAAAATAAAATTTCATATTTTATTGTCTTTTAAAATTCTCATCATCATTGTCCTTCAACTTTCTTTATTTAAACATCATATAAATGGAAATAATCTGAAGCATATACCTGTATTCATTTTATTTACAAGGCACAGTACTCTCCATGAACAGGATAGTTAGGTAAAATATCCTTGTCATAAATGCATGCTCACTGTATCAAAACTTGCCTTTAAATTCATTCCCTCATTAAATCTAGAGAGGTTATTTCTATTTTTCCCACAACCACTGTAAAACTCTAATGGACTTTGTAATTATTTTCAACCCTTTTTCAAGGCACTTTCTAATTTGTACATTAGTGATACTGAAATGTTTAAGCTCCTATTTTTGAGATAATATCTATCCCGAAAGCACCTTTAAAAGGGAACACTTAATTCTATTCTCCCTTTATCTCCTGATTTCTTCAAGCCCAGGAGTTAGCCTGGCTTCCAGAGTGGTTAATATTTCATTTGAATTATTCAGGGGTTTTCGCCATTATGCCAACTCCCATTTATGCAGAAGCTCATCCTGCATGTAACGTATTTTCTTGCCCTGCAGCCACCTCCCTCTCATCCACCCTGCTGGGCTTCCGCATGCCTGCTTCCATGACTGCATGCCTTTCACTGGTTTGGGGTATGCCAAACATCTCCAAGTCAGCCTGTAATTTGCTTTTTTCTGCCATATCCAACTTGTATAATTTATTGGCATAGAAAACAGTGAACCAAATGGTGATTTACTGCATCTTCATTCTCACCTTCCTCTTTATCATTCTGGAGTAGAAGAGCCTTGGGAGAGGTGGTGCAAATGTCCTCTCTCTGGCATAGCACTTGCTAAATACTCCAAAAAAATACATCTTTATCATAAAATTGAATCTCTTTCTAATTCTATTGTTTTCTTTCCAGTTAACCTTCTAGCCAGTATTAGCCAGGGTTCTCCAGAGAAACAGAACCAATGGTGTGTGTGTGTGTGTGTGTGTGTGTGTGTGTGTGTGTGTGTATAAAGACATAATAAAGAATTGGCTCACATGATTATGGAGGCTGGCAAGTCCCAGGATCTAGTCAGCATTCTGGACATGCAGAAGAGCCAATGGTGTCTTTCAGGTGGGCATGAGATCCAAAAAAATCTAATGTTTCAGTTCAAGTCCAAAGACAAGAAAGAACTGATACCCTAGCTCCAGACAATCAGACAGGCAGAGTTCACTCTTTTTAACTGGAGGGTCAGGCTTTTTGTCCTGTTCAGACATGCAATTGATTGGATGAGGCCCACCAACATAAGAATGGCAATCAGTTTACAGAGTGAAATATCAAACCCATATCCACTCTCAAAAACACACCCAAAATAATGCTTGACCAAATGTCTAGGCACTCTGAGTGGACCAGTCAAGATGACACATAAAATTAGCCTGACTGATTTGTTTAAATCACCTTTTGATTTACTTCGTCCTCACCAGACTATATATTTTTAATTTTTTTATTGTTGTTCAATTACATTTGTCCCCATTTTCCCTCCTTGCTCTCCCCTGCCCTTCCCACCACTCCCTCCCATGTTCAGTCCTCCCCGACCATTGTCTTTGTCCATGGGTCCTGTCTATACATGTTCTTCACTTGACCCTTCCCCTTCTTTCCCCCGTTTTCCCCCTTCCTCCTTAGAAAACTGTTTTCTAATTGGTTTCCATTTCTCTTCAACCACCTTGCCCTGCTGCTCATTTCTTTCATTTAGATATCACCACTCTACATTTCTCTTCTGAAGAGTCTTAATGGTGCTGTCAATATTAAACTTGGAAGATCTCAAGTTGCTTAGGTTTTATTAAGTAGTCAGAGCTATTATTGTTAATAGCACAAGGCAGTAAATGTGCAATCATCTTTAAAATTTTTTTGCTTCTTAGACCCAAAAAATCTTTATTAATTAAATATTACTGGCAATGCTTTCAAAGGATTAAAAACCTACTCTTTTTTAAAAAAGAATATATAAAAATATGTGCAATTTCTCACAAATAAAATCTTTATCCAAACTGGAGAAAGAAATGTTCTTTTAATCTCATAATGGTTACTTCATCACCTGTACAGATAAGAAATTCTCCAAACAACAAGTGCTGGCAAGGATGTGGAAAAAGGGGAACCCCTGTGCACTGTTGGTGGGAAGGCAGATGGATATAGCCACTGTGGAAAGCACTATGGAGTTACCTCAAAAATTAAAAATGGAACTGCCTTATGATCCACTCATTCCACTTCTGGGAATTGACTTGAAGAAACCTGAAACTAATTTGAAAGTATATATGTACCCCTATATTCATTGCAGCATTATTTACAATAGCCAAGATTTGGAAGGAGCCCAAGTGCCAATCAGCAGATGAGTAGATAAAACAGCTATGGTACATTTACACAGTGGAATACTCATCCTTTAAAAAGAAGAAAATTTTACCCTTTGTGACATCAGGGATGGACCTAGAGAACATTGTGCTATGAAATAAGCCAGTCAGACAAAGAAAAATACCATATGATTTCACTCATATGTGGAATCTAATGAACAAACTGAATTAACATGCAAAATAGAGACAGACTTAGAGTTAGGGAGCAAGCTGACAGCTCTGAAGGAGGGGTATTAGAGGGTGAAGGAATAGAGCAAAAAAGGAAAAGGATTCACGGACAGGGACACCAGTGTGCTGATTGTTGTGGAGAGGGGGAGGGGGAAGAGGGCATGGGGGGATAAATGGTAATGGAAAAATACAATAAAAACATGAACTATTAAAAAATAAAACTATATCATAAATAAACTTTCCCTTATTGTTCATGAACATTGCATATACACATTGATTTGGGCAGTACTAGAAAATATAATACAAAACATCATATGCTACTTCTTGGGACCTTCCTTCTGTAGAATGGAACAAACACCAAACCCAAATTAAAATCCTAGCAAGAATACTAGCCATACCAAATGCAGTAGTTTGTTTGAAAAAATGGCTGCAATGGTTCCCCTCCCTATCCATGCCCTCAGAATTAGAGTGCTAATATAACAAAATCTAAAATAGGCAGCATTGGCTCTGAGTCCAGGTAGCCAGGCAGAACCTGCAAAAGCAGCAAAAAAAAAAAAAAAAATTAAGCAACTCTGAAAAATGGCAAGCAGACCATTAGCAGAGGCTGATCAAGCACTGAAGAACCTACTATAATAACCTAGAAAGTGACACCAGGATGATGCAATCAAGAAACAATTAGCAAAACTATTATCTCTGGTAACATGGAAGATAGAGAATAAGCCAAGTGAAATTGTGGACCTTGGCAAGATGATTTCCAGACACAATGTTGAAAGTGTCAGTTGCCTTATTTTAGCTGACTATGTAAAATGTGGAAAGAGAGAGAGATATGAGCTAGAAGAAATGTTCTGTTTGCAAGCAGAATTCAGAGTCTACCAAGAGGAGTCAGAACTTGGCTGGGTTGGGCAACAAGAATTCTCATTTCCAGTCTCTAGGGCAGTAAAAGATTCTCAAGCAAAGAAACAACGTCAGGGCAAAGAGCAAATTAAGGTGAACCTGCAAGCCCATTTGTTAATACCTCTGAAAGGTATCTAGCCTAGGGGTTTAGTTGGTTGGAGCATCATCCCATACACCAAAGGGCTTGATTCTCATTCAGGGCACATACGGGAGGCAATCAATCAATGTTTCTTTCTTCTCTCTCTCTCTCTCTCTCTCTCTCTCTCTCTCTCTCTCCCCACCACGCAACCCACTCTCTCTCTCTCTCTCAAATCAATGAGCATGTTCTTGGGTAGGATTTTTAAAAATCTCTGATTTTATTTTTTAAGTATATTTTATTGATTATGCTATTACAGTTGTCCCATTTCTTTCTCCACTTTATCCCCCTCTGGCCTGTACCACCCTTCCCTCCAGCATTCCTCCCCTTAGTTCATGTCCATGGGTTATACATATAAGTTCTTTGGCTTTCCTATTTATTATTCTAGTCTTAACCTCCCCCTATTTTGTGTCTACCTATTATGCTTTTTATTCCCTGCATCTTTTCCCCATTCTCCCCCTCCCCACTGATAACCCTCCATGTGATCTCCATTTCTGTGATTCTGTTCCTGTTCTAGTTGTTTGCTTAGTTTGTTTTTGGTTTTGTTTTTTAGGTTCAATTGTTGATAGTTGTGAGTTTGTTGTCATTTAACTGTTCATATTTCTTATCTTCTTCTTTTTCTTAGATATCCCTTTAACATTTCATATAATAAGGGCTTGGTGATGATGAACTCCTTTAACTTGACCTTATCTGGAAAGCACTTTATCTGCTCTTCCATTCTAAATTATAGCTTTGCCTGATAGAGTAATCTTGGATGTAATCCTTGCCTTCCATGTCTTTGAATATTTCTCTCCAGCCCCATCTTGCCTGTAAGGTTGCTTTTAAGAAATCAGCTGATGGTCTTATGGGAACTCCTTGGTAGGTAACTGTCTCCTTTTCTCTTGCTGCTTTTAAAATTCTCTCCTGGACTTCCAGCCTAGATGGAGACATAGGTAGATATACTTTGCCTTCTAGCACAACCAAAAGAAGGACAACAATGAATTTAAAAACAAAAAATAAGCAGAACTGCCAGAAAGTAGAACTGTATGGAAGCCCAACAACCAAGGAGTTAAAGAAGAAACAATCATCCAGTCCAGTAGGAGGGGCAGAGACAGGCAGCCAGGGCTGAGAGGATGGGCAGCAAGGTGGCCACTGGAGGACCAAGTGGGCAAGGAAGCAGCTGGTGGACCGGGCAGTCCCACATTTGCGTGCAGAAACTGGGAGGAACAACTGGGGAGCGAGACAGGCCGCGAAACCAGGGTTCCAGCATGGGAAAAGAAAGCCTCAAAATCCCTGACTGTAGAAAAGCAGTTAGTTACCTACAGGGGAGTTGCCATAAGACTGTCAGCCTATTTATCAAAAGAAATTTTGCATGCCAGAAGTGATTAGCAAGAAATATTCAGAGTCACAAAACGCAGGGACCTACAGCCTGGGAAGATTGCTCTACCCAGCAAAGATATCATTTAGAATCAAAGGGCAGATAAAGAGCTTTCCCAATAAGAAGAAACTAAAGGAGTTCATCATCACTGAACCATTATTATATGAAATGTTAAAGGGACTTATTTAAGAAAAAGAATAAGATCAAAACTATGAACATTAAAATGGCAATAAATACAAATCTATCAACAACTAAATCTAAAAAACAAACAAGAACAGAGACAGAATCATGGATACAGAGAGGGTTTTAATGGTTCCTAGATGGGAGGAGGGTGTGTGGGAATGGTTGAAGAAGTGAGGCAATTAAGAAGTACAAATAGGTAGTTACAAAATAGCCAGAGGAATGTCAGGTACAGTATAGGAAATGGAAAGAAAAAAAAAAAAGGAAAAAAAATCCCTGACTGTAAAAACTGTGGGGATTACAACAACGGGAGAAACTCCCAGCCTCACAGGAGAGTTCATTGGAGAGACCCCCAGGGTCCTAGAATGTACACAAAACCACCCACCTGGGAATCAGCACCAGAAGGGCCCAATTTGCTTTGGGTAGCAGTGGATGTGACTGAAAGCCAACTGAGAGCTAAGCAAGCAGCATTATTCCCTCCCTGACACCTCCCCAACATGTAGCACCACAGTGCAGCTACATGGATTGCCCAGTTCTGGTGAATACCTAAGGCTATTCTCTCCTTATCTTTAATCTCGGTTAATTTAATTATGATGTGCCTTGGTGTGTGCTTCCTTGGGTCCAACTTCTTTGGGAGACTCTGAGATTCCTGGACTTCCTGGAAGTTTATTTCCTTTGCCAGATTAGGGAAGTTCTCCTTCATTATGTTTTCAAATAGGTTTTCAGTTTCTGGCTCTTCCTCTTCTCCTTCTGGCACCCTTATGATTTGGATGTTGGAAGGTTTAAAGTTGTCCAGAGGTTCCTCAGTCTCTCCTCATTTTTTTTTTTGAATTCTTGTTTCTTCATTCTGTTCAGGTTGAATGCTTATTTCTTCCTTTTGTTCCAAATCATTGATCTGAGTCCCAGTTTCCTTCCCTTCACTGTTGGTTCCCTGTATATTTTTCCTTATTTCACTTTGCATAGCCTTCCCTTTTTCCTCTATTTTGTGACCATACTCAACAATTTCTGTGAGCATCCTGATTACCAGTGTTTTGAACTGTGCATCTGACAGGTTGGCTATCTCTTTATCTCTTAGTTCTATTTTTGGAGCTTTGATCTCTTCTTTAATTTGGGCCATATTTCATTGTCTTGGCACACCTGTTAAGTTGTAAGGAGTGCAGCCTTAGGTGTTTACCAGGGCAGGGCAACTCAAATAGCTGTGGAGTTGCATTGTAGTGGTTTGTAGGGGGGAGGGGCCAGAGAGCTGCTTGCTAGCAGCTTTTGGCTTTCACCCCACTTTCTGTCACTTCCCTTGCTTCCCACAAGTGAATTGTTCCCTTTCAGGTGCTGATTCCCAAGTGAGTGGGCTTGTGTACATTCTAGAACCCCATGGGCCTCTCCAATGAATTCTCCTGTGAAGCTGGGAGTTTCTCACAGCCCCCACAGGATTCTACAGCCAGGGGTTTTGGAGCTTTAGTTTCCCATGCTGGAACTCTGGGTTGCACTGTCTGTCTCACTCCCTAGCTGTTCCTTCCAGCTTATTCACACACAAATATAGGATATTCCAGTCTGCAAGCCACTGCCTCTCCTTCCCTGGACCACCAGCCACCTCCCTGTTGTGTACCCTCTCCACCCCAGCTGCCCATCTCTGCCCTTCCTACCAGTCTGGATGAATGTTGCAACCAACTCCTTGGTTGTCAGACTTCCTTGCAGTTTGATTTTCTGGGAGTTCTGGTTGTTTTTTTCTTTTTAAATTGGTTGTTATTCTTCTTTTGGTTGTGCAAGAAAGCAAAGTGTATTCACCTATGCCTCCATCTTGCCCAGAACTCCCCAAAATCTCTGATTTTAGTCAGTGACTACTAGACCCTCTCTGCTCTACAAAGTGCTTTTAAGTTAATGTCCCACTGCAGGCTGAGATGATCCCCACAGAAGAGAGGGGCCTATCTCAGAATTGTAGGTGGAACTTCAATTGAATGGAGATAAGGTGAATAAGATTCTTAGAGAAATCCAGAGATTTTTAAGAAAGTTGTTCTGATGAAAGGAACACCAGCTTGGGCTAAAATGAACTGAAACATTTAAAAATGAAAAGAAGCCTTGGCTCCTCTAGCTTTTTATGAAAAAGAAGTAGACTGAGAAGACCTGGCTGCTACAGCTCGGTGGATTGAGTGCCAGTCTACAAAACAAAGGGTCACTGGTTCATTTCCCAGGCAGGGCACATGCCTGGGTTGTAGGCCAGGTCCCTGTGGGGGGCCTATGAGAGGCAACCATACTTTAATGCTTCTTTCCCTCTCTTTCTTAAATAAATAAATAAACAAACAAACAAGCAAGCAAATAAATAAATAAATAAATTTTTTTTTTTTTTTTTTTAAAGAAAGAAAGACTGAGAAGTTATTTCATTGCCCACGGCAGTGTTCTTTCTGGAAATAGAAGACACCTTACAGGGTGGAACAAGAGCCAGGAAGAACAATGCACTCTGGGACCCATCTCAGGAAGAAAAACCCAGCCCTGACCAAGGATCATCAGAGTGAACGTGTCCTGGCCCTGTGTGTTCAGCTGAATTTCAGAATTGCTTTAGACTAGTAAATTCTACATAATTCCTGACCTGGTTTTGGGTGGAGGGGGTTTCTTTTTTTTTTTTAATTACTTTATTGTTGTTCAATTACAGTTTGAATTTTCCCCCCATCACTCTCCCCCCACCCCAGCCAATCCCACCCCCCTCCCCCGCTCCTACCCTCCCCCTTGGTTATGTCCATGTGTCCTTTATAGTGTTTCCTGGAAACCCTTCCCCCCACTATTCCCTCCCCCTTCCCCTCTGGCCATT
>VMDR010025372.1:0-14544 GCA_007922815.1 Macrotus californicus | reverse complement strand
AGAACTGCATGCCATTTGATTTGCAAAAGTTGTTCCATATGACTTTACAGGAAAATACACTTATGATGTATCATTTTAATTTCTTTCATGAGTACTCACTGGGAAAAAAGTAGCAAATGACAAGGTTGTTTATTTGTTACAGCAGTGTTCCTTCAAAATCTAATGAACAAAGGTAACCTTAATATTATGAATCAATTCTCTTCATAAATACCTATGTAATTAACTGAGGAATTCTCTTTGGAAAAACCAATTGAGAAATGATTTTAATATAAGGAAGCAAAAAGATAAAAATAATAATTCTAAGCTAATAACAAACTTTCTTACCACTATCAAATATGGTATAGGAGTTTTCTTAAGTATATGTAAAATATATAAAAGATCACTTAAGTACACGGAATGTGGAAATTATGTCAGATTTGATTTTGTTATTCAGGAATTGAAGAGAAATGTGTTGGAATCTCTGCTATAAGTCTGATGAGCTTTTCAACCTTCTATTAATCTTTTTGAGCTTTAGATTCCTCATCTGTAAAACGAAGATGGCGGTAAAAATCTTAATTTTTTTCTTAGGTAGCAAGAGTAGGTATTCCCTTGGATGGCTATGTTTTAGTCTCAGTTTCACAGGAATTTGCTTGATATAACAAATCTGTAGTTGTTAAAATTACCTAAGTGTTCACTTAGCTAATTGCACAGCTAATGAATACGGCCTTATGTTTTTCACATGAAGTCTACATGTTCCTGGCAGGTAAGTACAACAACTACTATTTCTAATTTACAAGTTCAAGTAAAGTCTACTTAATTAATCTAAATTACTCTTATTAACTTGCCTGTGATAAAAACAAACCTCACTAAACAAGGCCTAAAGTTATTTTCATACTTAAATCACTAAAATCAAGATTGTATTTTTACTTGTTTTCTTTCTTGTATGCCATCCACAAATAACTAGGTCTTTAAGATATAGTTTTATTAAAATGCATGTGCTCCTTTGCGGCTGGGACAAATGAAACAAGTCAGCATCTCTGGAAATGACTGCCCATATTTTGCTGTGTGTAATGCACATTTTTGCCCAAATTTTTTAGGGAAAAATAAAGATGTGCATTATACATGGATGTAATGATTACATATCAAGGGATATAATAATCCCATGTTTAATGTGCACAAAAACATGGATGTACATTATAAATGGGAGTGAATCATACACGGCAAAATACAGTCATCCCCTGAACTGCCAATTTGGATACAATGGGCAAATTAAAGCAGCCTGAGAATTGGGGGCAATACTCACAAAGAACCATTTCAGCAAGTCACTTTTTTCTTTTAGTGTTGTTTTAAATTTAGTAAATGGTATATAGCCCTTTTTAATTGAGTAACAGACATACAGCACCTGGTTCTTATGTTGTAGGGTACTTAAAAAGTAAAGCAAATAACAATAAAATTCAATGCATCATGAGTCTAGGAAAAGCTGAGCTTGACAAAAACTAGCCTAGGAGTGTCTCACATAATGTCTTTAACAGCACCCCAATGTTACAGCAATATAGAAAGGCATTGAAACTAGAATTTAAAATTACCATTTCCATGTCATGTAAATTAAGCAAGAAAAAAAATTCCTGTTAAACCATGACCTGTTTTGTTCTTCCCACTGAGCTAGGCCAGGCTCTTGCATCGTATGAGAGATGAATGGTCATAGATACATCTAGATAACCGGGGGGGAGCAGCTAGTGTCCCATCTCTTCCCTCTATGATGCAGCATGTGCCTTTAATTAGAAACCATATGCTTTCCTGGCATCCACAATTATTTCCTAGCTGCACTCATAAAGAACTTTCTTCATAGCTGGGGCAATTCCCATAATCTGTCTCTTAATCATCTCTTTGAACAGATTTTGATGATCCAGGAGGTAATAGTCCTGGTGGTCATTAATTAGTTTCAACTTCGTTTCATATAAGAAACATGACATTCAGTAAAAAGAAAACTATATAGAAATTTGTGGCCATGTCTACACAACATCTAATAATACAACACTCTCCTGTTCTTTTGCTATACTTCCTATTGGTATTTCTGTTCTTGGAATATTTCCTTGACTTGCTTAATGTGTCTTACTACTCCAAAGTTTAATTTTAATGATACAAAACAAAAACAATCCAAAATACCTGCTAAAGTGAAGATATTTCATAGTTCTAATTATAAAACTAGTGTTATCCACCTTTATATTTTTGATGTGAAAGAGTAATTGAACAGTACAGGCATAAACCAATGGAATATAGCATATTGTTTCAATTTGGTTATTCATGTTACAAGTTAGTTGGTCCAGATGCTGGATATTAAACTTTCTCTTCTCTGCCTACCACACAAAATGCCCAGTAAGCTTTAGGGCAGGGATTCCTTATATGGGATTCCTGCATATGTTTAGTGGGATCCAAAAACCCTTAAAATTCCATGCATATTTTTGTTAGTCTGTAGAAAAAGGACATATGTTTAATAAAAAGTTCAAGTAAGATTCAAAACTTCTGTCTTGGGATTTTTTCAGTATATTGTATTGTAACTAAAATCTCAGACTGCACAGAAAGCCCTTCCCAACCCAAGAATGGAATTGAGATACTTAGGACAACTGTCTTTTGTGTCTTGGGAAAGGGCAGAAGAGAAGAAAAAAAAAAAGAAATTCATATCAACCCCCACCTCCAAAATGGGCTATAACTTCCAAGTTTTCCTTTTGAGTTAACCCCTGAGAGCTCTCTGAATCTGGACCTATCAATTGTCCCGCAATCCTCATATTTCTTATCTTTCCTTATCTCTAAATAGAGAGTGGTAGGCTACACCAGCGATGTTCAAAGTATGTTTCTCGATGTCCTGGAGGTTGTGGGAAGGTATTTTAGTGATCTTCCCATGATGAAAGACTAGTAGAAAGAAGTTCATTTAGTTTTGTGCACCTCCTAAAGGGAAAGATAAAGGCTATTGATGCCAGTTAAGGCATCTACTGACTTCTTCAAGATAGCAACTTTAAGGAGAGCATCTTAAAAGCAGCAAGAAAAAAGGAGACAATTACCTACAAAGGAGTTCCCATAAGACTAGCCACTGATTTCTCAAAAGAAACCTTGCAGGCAAGAAGGGGCTGGAAAGAAGTATTCAAAGTCAAGAAAGGCAAGGACCTACCTACATCCAAGATTACTCTATCCAGCAAAGTTATCTTGTAGAATGGAAGGGCAGATAAAGTGCTTCTCAGATAAGGTCAAGTTAAAGGAATTCATCATTACCAAGCCCATATTATATGAAATGTTAAAGGGACTTATCTAAGAAAAAGAAGAAGTTCAAAACTACCAACAGTAAAATGACAACAAATTCTCATCTAGTAACAACTGAACCTACAAACACAAAAAAGAAAAACAATCTAAGCAAAACAAACAATTAGAACAGGGACAGATTCAAAGAAATGGAGATTGCATGGAGGGCTATCAGCAGGGAGGAGGTGGGGGAAGAATGAGGGAAAAGGTACAGGGAACAAGAAGCATAGTTGGTAGGTAGAAAATAGACAGGGGGAGGTTAAGAACAGTATAGGAAATGGAGAAGCCAAAGAACTTATATGTATAGTCCATGGACATGAATTAAGGTGGGGGAATGCTGGTTGGAGGAGGTACAGGGTAGAGGGGGAGAAAGAGGAGAAGAAAATGAGACAACTATAATAGCATAATCAATAAAATATACTTAAAAAAAGCAACTTTAAGTTACTTTAGGTTGTTCCTGTGGATTCCCATGTTATTCCTTTTTTGAGATATTGAAATTGCCCAAACTTCAAAGAGAACACTTTACATATGGGATGGTAATTATTAGTTTATAATTCTTTTTCTTCCAGTGGGTTGTATGTAAGTAACTCAAGAGAGACATTATTTCTTGTTCATTTCTAGAACCTTGAAAGTAGTTGCTATATAAAGGAGAAAAATAAGCAAACAGAATGCGAAGGAAAATAATTTATGGGACAGACTGGAATATGGATTAAATGTTCATGAGACAGACAAGAGAAAATTAGAATTATCAGGAGTACTACACAATACTAGTCCATGTAGTGGAATAGAGATTTGGGCTTAAACTTGAGAGATATTTAATCAGTGGAATGCTTATGACTTAATGGCCAACGTGCTAAGACATATGTAAGACGTATGGGGGAGAAGAGTCCAAAATAACTTTCAGATTTCTAGATTGGGGTCTCATTCATCAGGAGAGATATTACGGAAGGAAAAGCAAGTTGGGAGGTAACGATGATTTGTTAAATAGCGGTTATGTCTCTTGGGGCACCAAGTCATGTGCCCTTTGGTGTTTTGAGGTCTACATTATGATTTAAGATGCAAAATGCATGTATTTCTGTGGGCTGCAGTCGACAAAGTTTAAAAACATTTCTTAAAGAAGTACACATGAGATATTTAGTTGTCAACAAAGTACTTGTTCTGAATCTAGAATACATATTTAGAAGGCCCCAAAAGGCAACCAGCTGCACACACTGATTTAAGAGTTGCCAGTGGGCAGCTTAGTTGAAGGCAGGTGAGTGGGTGAGATTAGGTACAGGAAAGTGAGAAGGAAAAAACCCTGGCGCATACCAATATTCAGGGACAGAGAGAGGAAAAGGACACAGGAAAAGAGATGGAAAAATCATCCTGAAAGCTAAGGGAGAAGATCATACTTGTTAGAAACTGAATTGTGTGAGATTCTTTGCTTTAGTGCCAAGAAAACAACATCGATTTGAACTTGTATGAACTTACCATCAAGGATCAAAGTGACATTGACCAAATTAACAACTAATATAAAGAGCAGAATTGGCACACTGATTTGGCACCCAAGGAGAGCAAGAGAGATAAAGCACATGTTTAGTTAGGAAGGCAAGGGTAGGGGAGAGGTAGGAGGCGCTGCGAGGAGTATGAACAATGCGAAGTTACAGCAGTCCTGTGACCGATCTGAGAACCTCTTAGGAGAAGGCAAAATACTCTCAGTGATTGACGGAAGGGATACATGAAGTCCCTGAAGGAGTCGAGATGGGCTACTTTCCTCTCTGGTAGCACAAAACATCTAAGAATCTGGGCACATAAGTTAGATGAAATGTGAGAATTGATTTTGAAAAAGTGAAAAAAATATTCGTGGTAAACTTTAAAAAGCAAAGTAGAACCTTAGAATAGTAAAAGTATGAGGGAAAAAAAGTTACATGATCAAATAAACACTTTCATTTATACCAATTCAACAACTCCATATGGTAAACTAGGTACGAACAGCAGCTGGAATGGTCTAATCAACACCTGAGAAGAAACGGATAAAAGGAGTGAACCAGGGGTGTGCGGAAGGGAGATTACATTTACATGTGTCTCGTGAACCTGAAAAATGAAAGAGAATTGCAAAGTCAGAGAAAAGACAACTTCGCTTGCCCAAACAAGAATCTTATTTGGCCAGATATATTTTCTGAGCTGAATCTAATGAGTTCTTGAGCACACATAAAATGGACCCCAAACTTACCTAGGAGCCTTTTATGCTAAAAATGATTGAAGAGAACCATGTTGACTGTGAAATAATAAATTATTGCTTTGCAAGCCACATATTACATCTGTTTACCATAACAAATAATGTGTGCATTGAATCTGGGCAGGGAGAAGGTTCTGATTTAACAATTTTCTAAACTTTAAATCAAATTATCTTTTGCCTACCATGTCTCTGTATAGAGCAAAAGAATCAACTCTCAACCCTGGAAGTCTTTTGTTATTTGAAGTATTTGCAAAATAATGTACAAGAAAGAATTATACAATCTGCTTCTATTATAGCTAACTATCTAAGAGGTTTCAAATAAAATAAATATTTGCTGCATAAATTAACATACCATAAAATCAAGCGGATTGTGTCTGTATGTAATACACATATGCAATAACCCATTAATGAAAAGACTTCTGATTTAAATTACTTGAATATTCATGTATGTTCATCTCAAAATATTAAAAGATGTAAGACTATAAAATTAAATCTTATGAAGAATGGGGTTGAATAGTGTCTCCCCTAAATTTATGTTCACTCCGAACCTCAGATGATGAATTCATTTAGAAATACAATCTTTGCAGATATTAGTAGTTAAGATAAGGTCATACAGAATTCGGATGCATCCTAAATCCAATGACTGGTGTCTCTATAAAGAAAAGGTGAGGGACATTTACACGCAGGCACAGAAGGGTGAAGGCCATGTGACAATGGGGACAGAGATGGAAACAGTGACACTTCAAGCCAAGGAACACCAGAGATTGCTGAAAGCCACAGAAGAGGCAAGAAAGGTCCTTCCCTAGAATTTTAAGTGCATGCATGGCCCTGCAGACACCTTGGTTTTAAATTTCTAGCCTCCATAAGTTTGAGAGAATAAATTTCTCTTGTTTTGAGCTACCAAGTTTGCAGTCATTCATTGTGGCAGCCTGAGGAAACAAATACATCACTTTTTTTAGAAAGGAAAATGTTCACGTATGTTTATGTCAGCACCGTTTAGGAATCTGGCTCCTGACAATCTTCAAAGATGGTTCATGGCACCAGGAAGTTGAGTGATTTGCCCAAGGTCATTTGGTAAGTCTGTGTCTTTGTTGTAATTGGAACCCAGGACCACCACTTATTTAGAGTGTTTGCTGTAGTCACCGCTTCTTGCTGCCTCTGACTTTATGAGGATAATTCTATAGAAAAATGACTTCTGTAAATTCCGCTGTCAGTCAGTGGGAGCTGGCAAAGTGCTCATGCTGATGGCTTTCATGATTAGAATGCAGGGCTAACAGCCCCACACTCTGGCTTATAAAACAAGCCTAAGTGTCGCCTGCTCCCTCACCTCATCATTCCTAGAATGGTACTTATCTTTCAAGCCACAAAACAGTGCTGATGCCAAGGCCATAAAAAGTATTATATGGTTCTGCCTGCCATCTTTTCAAGGTGGGCTGGCAAAGCGGAGGACTACAGTCAGAAAAATGGAGTAATAAAGTTTAAATAGTAGGCAATAATATTAATCTGCTGTGCTGCAGTGCCGATTAAGAAATTGAACCAACTCCCTGCAGTTCTAATTGGATTTTCCTGTGTTTTCTACAACCCTTAGGGCTCTACACTGATAAATCCTATTTTTGCCTGCCATTTATTCCCCATGAATGACTCTGTGTAATGGACTTCTCTGTAAAAAATACACAAATGCTTGTATGGCCGTAGAATTTATTTTGTGTTTTTCTTTGCAGATTGCTGGTGTGTTACTTTCTAAAAAGCAAACAATTAATACACTGAATCACTGGGCTAATTGCTGTCTAAATATTTCATATGCAGAATAAGATATCATGCTATAACTGAGGTAGTGGGAAAGCACAATCACTTGTAAAGTGATGCCCTGGGAAACTGTATTGTGCTAAGACAGGGAAGATAGTTTCATTCATTGTGATGAATAATATCTGAGGTATTTAACAGAAAATGAAAGAAGAATAAAGCTTTATGTATATCCATGTCAGGTATTTTTTTTCAAATCTGTAAGATAATTTTCACAAGGTCAATTCACTATCATTTTTGAAATATGCTCTTTGTCTAAATTGGCTTCTAAGTGTGTGCAGCCAAAGAACTTCATTGTCAAGATATTCCATACATAAAGACCTAATCACTGCTTGGTTATGATACTAATAACAACCAAGTTAGTTCCAGTTACAAAACCTTAATTATATATCCCTAGATCTTGATCAGAGACGGAGAGTGTTGCATTATTGTCCCAATAAGTACATCTCTGCAGGAGATCTCTATACTGTGTTAGAACCAAAATTTTCATTGAGTAGATCTGCTTAATTTGTCTGATTTTGTCATAGAACTAAGGATGTTTCTATTTGTCTTCAGTATGGTTTTAATTTTGAGTTAGTCTGTTACCACCCCTGAAACTACCAATCTCTGGTGATTTGCCTATTAAACTTCCCCCTGCAAATTCCCAAATGCAGCTAGGTTCCCAAATTTTCTACTTCAGACTCTCAAGGCAAAATCTGTTCTCCAGCCTATGGTATCTTGCTCCTCAGACTTTCTGGACCCATTAGTCCTAACTGCCAATGAGTTTGCATCATCTCTCTGCTTGGCTCCTTCCAGCTACAGTATCTGTTATATCTTTGATTTCTTCCTTCTACTACCTTTCTGATGGCTTCCACCTGTCTGATACCTAGTGATGGCACTTTTGCCCTAATGCTAACGCTTGGAAAAAACTGAACCACAGTTGGCAATCCTGCTTATTTTCTGATGGTATGTCTTGCCTCTGTGCTGTTTCACTTGAACCAAACATTCTCTGATTCATCTGGTCTTTGCTTTGAACTCTGATGAGTGATTTCTAACCATTCACATCAACAAAGTATACTGAACACCTGCCATGTGCCAAAGCATTGGACTAATGGGGATATAAGGGTGAACGGGCACCATTCTCTTTTTCAAGGAGCTGATGGTTTGTCTGGGATAGATCTGTTTTGTTGTACTCCTGCTATATAGCAGGTGGTTTACACTTAAATCTCACAGCTGTGGTTTTCTAGGCTTGGCAGGGTTGACAGTCATCTGGGATGCTTGCTAAAATGTCAGAGATCTGAATTGCATTCCAGATTTATTGAATCAGAATCTTCAGGGATGCATTCTAGGTATCTGCCTAAGCAAGCAACCCCTGTGATTATGTGATTACGTCATGGATGATCTGAGGACCTGGCCTTGAAATAGACTCTCATATCAACTCAGTGGAGTAGGTTTAATAATCTCCTTTTACAAGTGAAGATGTTGAGGAGTGGGAAGTTATGTAACTTTCCCAACTGAACAGTGCAAGAGGCAGGATGCAAACTCAATCTGTATAGCTTGAGAATCCTGGTCATTTAAATTATACTTTTTCACAAAGCCTCTTACCTGTGTCTTTCATGGGTCCCTGGTTCCCATTCCAGAGTGGCCCCCCAGACAATCTCCATAATAATGGCACTAACTAGTACTAATGACAACTATGATGGTTAATTTTATGTGTCAAATTGACTGGGCCATGATGCGCAGGCATTTGGCCAAACATTCGTTTTGATGTGTATGTGAGGGTGTTTCCTGATGAAATTAACATTTGAGTTGGTAGACTGTGTAAAGCAGATCACTCTATACAATATGGGTAGGCCTCATACAATCAATTGAGGACTGAACAGAACAAAAATGCCAAGTAAGAAAGCCTGACTGTTTAGCTAGAATGTTGATCTTTTCTGGTCTTTGGACTTGGACTGAAACATCAATTCTTCTTGAGTCTTGAGCCTATTTGCTTTTGGACTGGAATTACATGTCAGCTTTTCTGGTCTCCAGCTTGCAGATTGAAGATCTTGAAACTTCTCAGCTTTCATAATTGCATGAAGTAATTCCTTAAAATAAAATTATACATATATATATATATATATATATATATATATATATATATATATATATCTCATATTGGTTCTGTTTCGCTGGAGAACCCTGACTAATACAACAGCATTTGCTATCATTTTAAACAATATCTTGACAAGTTGCCTGAAGTAAACTTCGAAATTTTGTACTTATTTTAAAGAGGGTAGACTGAGTATGAACAAATATGGCAGAAAATGATCTAGGTCAGAATGAATCATCAGCTGCACAAAAACCACAATTGTCTGTCAAAACTAAAGCATCATCCCAATTTTGGTAAATGGCAATAACAACCCAGAGGCAATCCTTCCACTTTTAGGGAGTTGATGAAGTGCTTCCAAACAACAGAAAATGGGCTACTGTCAGCTGTATGCCTGAACAGAGTGGGGAACTTAGAGAATGTCAAGAGTCAAGAAACTGCAATTACAACAATTACAACAATGCATAAAGGAAAAGAAAGGTTATGTATCTGATACAAAGCTCAAGGAACAACACCTCAATTATGCTGTTTTGATGCACTTCTCTTCAGAGTAGTCTTATTTTGAAAGTTCACATTAGACCCCATCTAAGAGTTTTCCAAACATGAGGACACTCATTTGGAAGGAGGTCCATGGTAGGGACCTTGGCTGCAATACTATTATGAGTTGAGGTTCTCAAGGACAAAACCATTGTTTATTAAAAAAAAAAACAACTCTTTTAGAGCTAAGAGGCAAAGAAAAAGAGTATTTGTACTAACAAAGATTTTGGTTAAACTAACAAAAATTTATAAACCTGACTGAAATAAGGCAGCATTGTACTTAAATTATTTCTGCTAATCTCTGTCTTATTCCTTAATCTCCCTCAAGGAAAGATGATGCAGCAATACTGCAAAAAACTGTACTGGGAGCATTTTTATTATCTGTCTTAAATCCTCCCTACTTGAAATTTTACCTTATTACTCTCGGGAAGGTAAGGTTTGGTCGATGAATGACATTAGTCATAGTTTTCTTGGTAAGCTGTATTCCCCTGGTGGTAGATTCTATTACCATGAATATTCTCATTTTACCTTTGCTTGATTATTTAACGGGAACTTAAGTGGTATGGATTCCACTTTTCTAAAGCATTATTTTTTTTCCCTAGGAAAAAATGGTGTAAGCCATAAAAGAGCTGTGAGAGAGAGGGCCAAAGACAATTTTCGGAGGAAATTATTCATTGACTTAACTTACATTAAATTACAAAACTCTGCTTCCAAAGTTTATTTATCTTCTGGCCAAGGCAAACTTACTTACTTTATAAGTAAGGCTTCCTCATCCCCCTGATTCCTTTAGCTGGCATAATCTTTTGCTGCCCCAGTTTGATACCTGATATATAGTCTTCTGGTTGACCAAGGATTGTCCTTCCTTGAACCTCACTTGGGACATCATGCTGGCTTCATTCTGTGCTCCTTCATATTTTTCCCTACTCTCTCACTTTCTCTTTTAACTTCATACAAACTATCCTTTTTTTTTCATCATTTTTTCAGGGTTCTTGCTTCCTGCTAGGTGAGGTCTAATTAACTGGATAAACAATGTGTTAAGGGAAATTGTTATGATTTAAATTGTGCCTCCACTAAAACATGTTGAAGTCCTAACCACCATTACCTCATAATATGACTTTATTTGAAAATGAGGTCATTGCAGTTGCAATTAGTTACATGAGTTCACACTGCATTAAGGTAGGCCCTAAATTCAGTATGACTGGGGTCCTTATAAGAAGCAGGCACATGAGAAGGAAACATGAGGAGATGTCAGAGGTAGGAATTAGAGTTATGCTGCCACAAGCTGAGGAATACCTGAGGCTACCAGAAGCCTAGAGGCTTTGGAAGGGGTATGACCTTACAAACCCTTTGTATTTAGACTTCTAACCTCCAAAACTGTGAGAAAATAAATTTTATTTCTGAATAACATACTTATGTCTATTATAATAAGACTATCAGTAGACAGTGACATAGCAGAAGCAATACCACTAATGATGTGACTCAGGTACCTGACAGGTCAATGAGAAAGGTATTTTGAGATGGAAAGGGATATGTGGCATCCACCAACTACATATGACAGATCCAGATTTCAGGGTTCTGTGAGCTGACTCAGCATCACAACCTGACCTCTAAACTATCCTATGGAACTTCAGTTCCTAAATCCTGCAAATACAGAGATGGACGTGGACAGGGAGATAGCTATCACTGGTTGAGAGCCTAAAGTATCAGGCACCTTGGTAGATCCTTGCTCTTCTGCAGTTTTGCTCCTCATACAGTTTTCTCCGTATCAAGAAGGGCTACTTCCATCTACCTGGGTGCTCATGGCCAACATAACTGAAAAATGGAAGAACAGAGATTTTTTTCCCCCTTGAAACCTCATCACCTTACATAGTGCATGGTGCATAGTATGTGTTTAAAAGCTATCTGAAAGAATGAATGAAATAATAATAAGTCTAGAAAGCCTAAACTGGCTTATCCTTATGACAGGGAGTCACTACTAGTTGCGGTTTTCTGGGTGATTTGCTGGACAAGCCCTATGTCCCTCTGTTTTTCTCTCTCATTGGTTCCATAAAGCTTTTTCTAATCTTTGAATGCAAACCCATTAAGTGGTGATGACAAGGTGAACAGAAAGAAGTATTATCTGGCTTCAGCTCAGCTACTAACCAGATACCCAAACCTGGACAGGGCACAATTTAACAGAGATCATTAAAGAACAGAGCAATGCAATTGAAAGTGGATTGGAAATCCAGTAAAATTGGATTTCTAATCTCTGTACAGCCAAAAAGTCACTTGTGGCATTGTCATGAATCTCCTATGAGCCATATTTTTCTCTCCTGAATATTAAGGAGATTTGATTATTTAAACAGAAGTGAGCATGAAGCAATCTGGCTCTGTGGAGTGTGGGGTTTGGTAGAGAAAAAGGAATGGAGGGAGGAAGGTTCTTACCTTGGGAGGCTGCAGCAGAAAAGATAACAAATATCATTTTATTCAGAGCCAGTGATTAGTATACAAGTAGTTTTCTTTTACTGTCCTTAAGTATATTCATTGGCAACACACTGCCCTTCTGTTAGATTTCCATGGTTTCCTGTGACCTACATTTGCTATGATGTTTTACTGACTCCTTCATTTGAATTAGCTGCTTTTTTTTACATGCTTCCAAATGCCATTATGAATCACTGAAGCTCAGAACCATCTATCACCCTCCCAAGGCATATAAAAGATGACAATCATCAGTCAAATATTTTCACTCTGCCTGAAACAGAGTTTTCTCAGTTTAGAATAAATACTTTTTTGCCTGCTGGATTAGCTAAGATTTATACTCCTAATAGGCACAGAGTCCTCAAAGTTTTAGATAAAGAAAAGTATTCCATGTCTTGGCTCAATCATAGGCAGATATATAATTTTAAATAGGTATTTGAGCTTTGAGGCTTACTGACAAACTTCTGGAAGAGTCTTGTTTTTATTAGTGGGACAGCAAGTGTAACCCTGTGTTTTTAAGTATTTCTCCAAAGAGTTCCTAATTTATGTCTTTTAAAAAAATTATTATTGTTCTTCTTTTACAGTTCTCCCAATTTTTCCCCTTTGCCCTTCTCTGTCCAACCAACCTATCACTCCTATAGTCAATCCCCCACACCACTGGCTGTGCCCATGGGACATCCATGCATGTTTTTTGACTGATCCCTTCCTCTTATTTCCAACATTATGTCCTCACCCCCCTCCCATGGGTAGCCGTCAGTCTGTTCCATGTTTCCATGTCTCTGGTTCTACTTTGCTCATTAGTTTATTTTGTTCATTAGGTTCCTCTTATTAAGTGAGATCATATGGCGTTTGTCTTTCACCAACTGGCTTATTTCACTTAGCACAATAGTCTGTAGTTCTAACCATGCTGTCACAAAATGTAGGAATTCCTTCTTTCTTTCTGCTGCATGGTATTCCATTGTGTAAACATACCAGTTCTTTAATTCACTCATGTACTGATGGGCACTTAGGCTGTTTCCACATTTGTCTATTGTAAATAGCACTGCTATGAACATAGGGATGTATAAGTTCTTTTGAATTGGTGTTTTGGGATTCTTAGGATATATTCCCAGCAGTGGACTCACTGAGTCAAAAGGAAGTTTTATAGTTTATGCCTTAAGCTTATCAGAAACCTGCATGATAATAGTTAAATCCAACCATAATTTGTTTCTTGGGCTAAGAAAAAAAGTTATTTAAAAATAAAAATATAAATTGCAATATATTATAAAATCATTGAAATTTTGAAGTGGAAGAAACCTAAAACATGTTCGTTGTTAAGTCAGATGATAATATGAGATTCAAAGTTTAGGTCATTTAATCAGGGGAAACTTCTAATTAATGCTAGCTGGGCCTGAAATTCATAAGTATTGACTTTGGCCCTGGATAGCATAGCTCAGTGGATTGAGTGTGGGCCTGCGAACCAAAGGGTCGCTGGTTCAATTCCCAGTCAGGCACATGCCTGGGTTGCACGCCAGGTCCCCAGTGGGGGATGTGCAAGAGGCAACCACACACTAATGTTTCTCTCCCTCTCTCTCTCCCTTTTACTCTCTCTAAAAATAAATAAATAAAATCTTAAAAAAAAAGAAAAAAGAAGTATTGACTTTGATTTGAGCTCTCTGTCAACTCCATTAAATTCTAATAGTTTAAATAATTAAGTTTAGCAGAAACTGTTCATTACCACTGAATATTTGTTTTTGTCTTCCTTATCTGATTTTATTCTGGATAGCAATGCATCCAACACAAACAACTACATTTCCTAGGTAAGTATTAAATAATTTAAGTGTAAGGATTTGGTGCAGTTTCTAAGAAGCTGCCATCATGAACTATAAGGTGCCCTTTAACAGGAAACTCAGGTGAGGATTATAGTATCCTGGGTTCCTGATAACTATAGATTCACTCTATTGATAATCTGATATCTTCTTTTCCCTGAAAAACAAATAATTATCTCTAACAAGCCACTATTATTTTTGGCTTTGCATACTATATATAGCCAAGACTAATTCTAACTGTACACTAGGTTATTGCTATACTTAAAAAAATTGAAATAAAAAACAAAAGAAAGTCTTCTAAAAAATCTGAGTAACTATGTTTTAGAATTTGCTATCTTGGATAACCAAAAGTGGCATGTGAGTATGGGTCCATTCTT
>VMDR010025371.1:0-14541 GCA_007922815.1 Macrotus californicus | reverse complement strand
CTTGGGCAAGCAAAACAAGGGGGAAAATTATTATTATTTAGGACTTATGTGCTAGTCACTGTGCTAGTTGCTATAATAGCCATTAGCTCATTTAATCAGAGAGAAAAAGAGAAAGATATAACCCAATTCTTTTTTGGTAATTTACTGATTTTAGAGAGAGAAGAAGGGAGGGAGAGAGAGTCAGACACAGACATTGATTTGTTGTTCCACTTACTCACACATTCACTGGTTGACTCTTATATGTGCCCTGACCAGGAATCGAACTCTCAATCTTGGCATATCAGAACAACCCACTAACCAACTCAGCTACCCAGCTAAGGTATAATACCAATTCTTATAAGAAAATAGAAGAGAAATTAAGTAATTTACCCATGGTTAAGGCTTATAACCTTGTCTACAATTCCTGCCCTATACAAAAGGGCTAAGGGATGTGCCATCCCGTAAGGGTATGCATGCAGCAAACTGAAAACATGCACATCAATTAAAGTCAAGTGAGTCTCAGGACAGGGTGTGTAAGTAGCCAGGTTGAGGACAGGCAGCTATGAACGTCACTTGTCCACGCTAAACATAGGTGAGAAAATTGGTTAATCTGACAGATTTAGGAGAAAAAGAGTATCAGCTCCCAAGAAATCTCGGGAAGCACAGGAACCCAATCCCTTTCCTTCTATATCCTAAATTTAAAAGCACTACTGAAACCCAACCTACATACTATTTGGAAGTTCTAACAATTTCCATATCACAGCCTTTGGGCAGCTAAACACAAAACTTAAGAGACAGCTAACATGAATCCTGCAATCTGACCTCATAACCCTCAGGAACACAAATTTCAAACAGGGTGATTGAAGCAAGTTAAGAAAAACTCTGAATTTAATTTCAAAAACCGACAAGAACTTACTAAGTTGCCCAACAAGAAGTGATTCTCTGCCAGAGGCTACTCTGGGCAAAAGCTTCAGGTCATGAATGAAGCCACCGTGGAGATATTTAAGGTCTGAATAACTACCCAAATCAGGCCTTCAATTCACATGCCACACTGCACAAAAAAGAGAAAGGAAAACACTCATCTAGCCATGAATTTTAAGTATTGTACTTGCCTCCTCACTATCAGGTCCTGTCTGGTGAATGCAGTCTTGCCAAGCTATAATATTCATTTTATTTTCATTTTTTAGAACTATATTCACTCTCTGCCAACTGGTACCTCAGTAGTAAACTTAGTATCATTAACAGTGTTTCCTAATTACCAGGCATAAATCATCACTCCTATTGAAAGACAGTACAAATTTCAAGGAAACAAGAGGCCAAGTACCCAAATGAGCTTGGTCCCCAGCTCTGACATCCAGGCAACTTCTCGTACAGCTACTTCCAACCAAGAAAAAGAGAGCATCGGGATCCAGGAGAGCAACGTAACATTCAGGGTTTCTAAATCCAATCCTTTTTCTAAGGCTGAAGCTTCTGTAGATTCGATGACAAAGCTGCCAAACAAACACTCACAGGCACAGAAACAGCTAAGAAAATAGCCAGAACAGGAGACAAGCAAGGACATGAGCTTGCTCTCCATGTTCCAAATCCAGGTGCCACCTATGCTTTTATTTTTGCACAAAAATGGGAAGAGGGTACCAATATCCCTATGTTGAATGTGATATTTAGGAGATCTGAACAATTACTAAAAGAAAGAAATCATTTCAGATTCACATGATAAATTCAGCAATGAATAAATAGAATTACTAACGCTCAAAACAAATGCAAAGCCAGGTGGGTCAAGGCAGCCACAAATGATGGATGCAGTAAACTAGAGTGGTCAGAAGTCACATATACATCACATCCCTCTATCCCATTTAAAAGCTGTGATGTACAGTGACACTGTTTTATTAGGTATCCACCATCAGCACGCCAAACCTTGTATTTGATGCTTACAGATACAAGTTTCATTTAGTGGAAGGACAGCTAAATAAAGGATGATTATAACACAACAATAAATTACCACCAGAGAGGTAAGATGGGGTGAGAATCTTAGTCAACTGAAGACAGAAGACACATGCAACAAAGGAACTAAGCCATGAGATTAAGAAGGCTCACTGGGTGATACACCCAATAAGGGGTTAATATCCAAATTTATTTAAAAATTCACGCAATTCAACACCAAAAAAAAAAAAAAATCCAATTAAAAAATGGGCAGAGGACCTGACAAACACTTGTCCAAAGAGGACCTACAGATGGCTGATATGAAAAGATTCTCAACATCACTAGTCATCAAGGAAATGCAAATTAAAACCACAATGAAATAGTACCTCAAACCTGTCAAAACACTATCATCAATAAATCAACAAACAACAAAGGGTTGAAGAAAAGAGAACCTTTGTGCACTGTTGGTGGGACTGCAAATTAGTGCTGCCACTATGGAAAACAGTATACACGTTCCTCAAAAAATTAAAAACAGAACTACCTCGTGACCCAGCAATTCCACTTCTAGGCATATCAGAAGAAATCCAAAACACTAATTCAAAAAGATATATGCATCCCTATGTTCACTACAACATTATTTACAATAGCCAAATTACAGAGGCAACTCAAGTGCCATTAATAGACAGCAGATAAAGATGATGTGATACATATATAAAATGGAATATTACTCGGCCAAAAGAATAAAATATTACCATTTGAAACAACATGGATGGACCTAGAGGGTATCATACTAAGTGAAATTAAGTCAGACAGAAAAAGACAAATACCATATGATTTCACTTATACATGGAATCTAAAGAAAATAAATAAATAAAACAAAACACAAAAAGACTCACAGACACAGAAAACAACTGAGGGCTAACAGATGGGAGAGGAATTGGGGTGCAGGGAGTGCTGGATGAAAAAAGTAAAGGGATTAAGAAATACAAATTGGTAGTCACAAAACAGTACTACTCAGGGAATGTAGTCAATAATACTGTAATAATTACGTGTGGTGCCAGGTGGGTATTAGAATTATCCAGAGGATCACTTCAGAAATTACATAAATGTCTAACAACTATGCTGTACACTTGAAACTAATATAATAATATTGAATGTCAACAGCAACCGAAAAATTTTTTTAAAACATTTAATCAATTAGTACCGAATATCTCCTGTGTATTGTCAACAATGACAAATAAACAAGCTGTGCAACAACAACTACAAAGAAGACTCATTGGGAAGCTGAGGCCTGAAGAATGAGTAGACATCACCAAGGGAAAGTGCGGAGCAGGAAACTCCAGGCAGGAAGCATACCACTTAAGACCTGGAAAATGACAGTCTCATCTAAAGGAGAGATTAACAGAATCAGAACTTCATTTTTTAAAAATCACTTTGGTAATTCTGTGGCACTGTCAGTGACCAGTGAGAAGATCGCTGCCTTAAAAGGGAAAGAAGGATGACCAGCAGTAAGGGAGTGACAATGGGGACTGACATAAGTGGATAGACTATAAGACGGTTAAGAGGCAGAATGAACAGTGGCTGATACTTCCTAAAACGCCTCTGAGAATGCTCCCCACAAAAGGTCCAACACACTCAACAGAGCCCAGGCTAGAGGAACAAGAGGTATGAGAGGCTATAACAAACTGACAATCATACACTTTCTCCTGAAAAGAACCAATCCACCGCCTGGAGAAGGAATTCATTTGGCTCAGAGACTAGCATTCCACAAGCCATGCCCAGCTGGCTCACTGACCACACCCACTATCTCATCTATCTTCACCACAAACCTAAGAGGCAGGCAGGACAGCTGAGAACACAAGGCATGGGGTAAACACCATAAGGTAGCAGAACACTTACTTGTACTACCAACCCAAGCACTCTTTCCACTCAACCTGTGACTCAGTCTTGGTTCTCCTTGCATCTAGTAGTAGGTGTGCAGAGCATTGAGAATAGATGGGCAGTGAGGGAGAGAAGAGAGATGCCACCCCAAGACCAGCATGTCAGAATCTAGGGAATAAGAGTTCTAAAGAGTACCCCATTCCAATGGAGACCCCAAGTGGCAGAGAGACCTAAAGTGATCCCAGTGACCCCCACCTCCAAGGGTCCATGCCTGTACATAACCTCCTTCCCTGGAGTGCAGGAACTGTAACTTGGTTCTAACCAACAATATATGGCAAAGGGGGCCCAGGCTGAGTAGTACAGTTGGTTAAAGCGTCATCCCGATACACCAAGGTTACAGGTTTGATCTCCAGTCAGGGCGCATACAAGAATCAACCAATGCCCTGGCCAGGTGGCTCAGTTGGTTGGAGCATCGTCCATGTACCACAAAATGATGTTAAATTCAATTCCAGGTCAGGGCACATACCTTGTTTGCAGGTTTGATCCCTGGGGTACATGTGGGAGGCAACAATCAATGTTTCTCTTTCTTTCCCCCTTCCTTTCTATATAAAATCAATAAGCATATCCTCGGGTGAGAATTAAAAATAATAATAATCACCACCCTGACTGGTGTGACTCACTAAGTTGGGTGTCAACCTGCGGACCAAATGGTCGCTGGTTCTATTCCCTGTTAGGGTACATGCCTGGGTTGCCAGCAGGGTCCCTAGCTGGGGGCAGGTGAGAGGCAACCAATCAATGTTTCTCTTGTATATTGATGGTTCTCTCCCTCATTCTCCCTCCCTTTCCCTCTCTCTAAAAATAAATATTTTTTTTAAAAAATCAACCAATGCATGCAAAAATAAGTGGAACAACAAATCAGTGTTTCTCCTTTCCTCTCTCTCTCTAGATTTATAAATAAAAATGAAGAAGCCTGCTGGCCTAGTAAGATCTAAAATACTCCCTGCCTTGAGCCACAAGACCTTAGAAGATCTAGAAAGTCATGAGTGACAAAAAAAAATTTAAGCGTGTATCTCTTCCTCAATTGGGTAACATTATGTGGCAAAGCTGCTGTGGTGGCAATTCCATGACTGTTACATCATATGAGACTCAGTCTTAGCAGACTGGAGCACAAGACTCATTCCTGGCTTGTGAGAGGAATATATGGCAAGGAACACAGGAGGCCTCTAGAAGCCAAGAGCCCTCTCCAGGTGAATGCCAGCAAAAAAAAAAAAAAATAGGGGTTTCACAACCACAAGGAGATAAATCCTGCCAACAACCTTAAAGAGCTTAAAGGCAGACCATTCCCCATTCCAACCTCTGCTGAGACCAAAGTTCTTTCCCCCAAACACCTGGACTGTAACCAAGCGAAGCCCTGAGCAGAGGACTCAGCTAAAGTTAAAAGGTAGGCCCAGATTACTGATCCACAGAAAATGCGAGGTAATAAATGTGTGTTGTTTTAAATTGCCACATTTGTGGTCATTTGTTACACAGTGGTACACACATATTCCATTTGCACTCTTCCATACCACCTCTGTACGTGCACAAATATTGGCTGGATACAGGCTGCTAAAGGGTACACAGGCCTCTCAGCCATCAAGTCCAAGAGAAGACTATCGAAACTCTTAAACTCTTTACAACCTATTACTCAGATTACACCAACCAAACTGAAACCAAGTTCTTCATAATGGACTTCATAGCTTCTAACAATTACTATATTACAGGTTTTTTAAAATCTAAAAGAATGTCTTTTCCACCAACTCATTCTAGACTAAAATTTACTGACTTATATATATAGTTCACAAAAAAAAATCTAACTTACATCTTCCACTGTGGTCATGCTGGTGGTCCAACACAAAAATGACTGGGTTTCATCCCTCTTCTCCCCTCAGCAGCGTGCAAGGCCATCCCTACTCTCTCTTTCTGCCCTCCTGGTACAGTGAGATGAAGATCTCAATTAAGGATTGGCAGTGGGGACTTTGACAGTTCAGGACAAACTGTAACATCTCTTGTTCAAGCAGTAATTTTTCAACAGACTCTCCTAATTGCTTCCTGGGAGACAATCTTACAGGACAGGCAGAGAGACTGGAAAGGTCATCTACAGCCAGCAGGGTTACAGAGACTAGCAGGCCGGAAGGAAATCCATGACCACCCATTCCAAGAACAAAAGCCTCACAACGAAAGCTGGAAGGAAAAAAAGAAATCACACCATTCTAATCAACCAGATCCTCATGCTCTTGTGACCAAAAGGAGTAAGAACACAACTTGGGCTCACCCGACAAAGCTGGGCTGCAGCTGCTGAGAGCTATAGCTGAAACCTGGGTAACCTGGCACTTTATTAGCACTCTCTACAACACTGAACTGTTTCTATAGCAACCAGAAAGAAAATATAAAGCAACCAATTTTACATGAAAATTATTCTCTATTACAATTAAATGTTGTAGTCAGGAAAAGCATTTTGATAAACTAGGTAGACAGCATCAATAGTATTAATGCTAATTATTCATTCACCATCCATACAAACAAGTTTTCCTTAAATTCTAAAATATATTGTTCACACCAGAAGTCTGAAAGTTTTTTTATGAGTACTAAATGTTACTAACAATATAGTAGGTTGGTCCTCCATTTTTAAACTAACAGATAGTGGCAAAAAATGCAAGAGCAAAAATTACAATCAATCAGCCCTGGCTGGTGTGGCTCAGTGGGTTGAGTGTCAGCCTGAGAACCAAAAGGTCACCAATTCAATTCCCAGTCAGGACACATCCCTGGGTTGCAGCCTGGTCCCCAGGGGAGGTGTGTGTAAGAGGCATCCAACTGATGTTTCTTGCTCACATGGTTTCTCTCCCTCTCTTTCTCCCTCCTTTCTCCTCTCTCTAAAAAATAAGTAAAATCTTCTAAAAAGCTTTTTGGAACATCGTTTGATATGCCAAGGTTGAGGGTTTAATCCCCAGTCAGGGCACATACAAGAATCAGCCAATGAATACATAAATAAATGGAACAAAAAAATCAATGTTTCTCTCTCTCCCTCCCCCTCCAAAATCAATAAATAAATAAAATAAAGTTCTGATCTCTGCTCTAATATCTACATAGGGCAAGAAATGCCCTGAGAAGTCTAAAGGAGATAAGAACATAAAAACAGGTGAGCAGAATTATTTTTATAAAATATACATCCATGAGTAGTCATAAAGCAAATGAATACACACATATGGCTGAACAAAACAAAATGTAAATTATGAGACCAAAATACTCTTAGCCAATGCCTTCTCACATCAAAATACCAAATTCAGGCCCATCAACCCATTCTCAGAAAATGGAACCAAATTCAAAAGACCTTGTCTTCAACATCCCTAAAGCCAACAACTCTTGCTTGTCATAAACCTTATTAACCCATCACAATCAAGATAGTCTTACCACCCTTAAGAGGCAGTCAGAACTCTTCACTGGAAGAACATTAATATTTCACATTGTCTTCTGTTCTTAGGTTGTTTATACAAGAGTAAAGTGATTTACTTTGTAACGATAAAATTACCATTTATATGTCAACATACAAAAGAAATACAAGCCAAAATCTGGCCAAATTCAGGAGAGTTGTCTGGACCCTGATGGTCCACGCCTGCCTCTGACCAGCCCGGGGAAGTGGGTAGATCTTGACTCAGTGGGGCGTGGCTCTTCAAACAGCACCTACAGACATTTAGACCTCAGGCCCCAGAGACTGAGCTGCCCAAAAAGACTTTTCTCCCTGATGTCCAACTTGACTAGGGTGACTGGTTCTTCCAGAAAGAGGCTCTTGCACCTCATTCCTGCCAACTCCACCATGACTGCTGCCAGTCTGCACACAGGTGGAAGAGACCAGAGCCACCATCAACCCTTCCTTTCCCAAACACAAGGCCCACCTCCAATCTCCCTTAACTTGGTATTCCTCCCTCAAATCCACTTTGCTTCTGGAAACTCCTTTACTCTCAGAGGAAAGACAGTCCAAGACACTGCCTTTTCTTCCAGACTCAAAGGTGACCTTCGGCTGAGTGGCTTTGAAAATGACTGAAACTAAGAGGGGACAAAGTCACAGCACTCACCATGGTTATACTGCTCTGTAGTCCCAAAGGGCTACTTGCCAGGCAGATATGCAAATGCTACTATGCATAATTACAAACTAAAATCACAACAAATTTTAATAACATTAAGTATTTAACCAGTAACTTTTTCAGACTTTTCTAGAAGGAACTAGAGAGATCTCTATAAATTACAAACAGCAGTCCCTCACTTTGTGAAACCTGTTCAGAAAGACTAAATATTTTGACACTTCTCTCTCAAAGATCAGAATTCTATTGCTTCTAACCAAGGCTACCTCAAAACATGTAGAACATAGAGCAGACAAAAATGGTCTTTAAAAATAAATCAAAAGCATTCACACATCATTGGTGAGTGTGAGCCAGCACAATCTCGACCAAAAGCAATCTGGCAAAATCAAAATCAAAATATGCATAACCCTTGACCTAGCAATTCTAGGAGCATAATAGCCAACAGATACTTATACCTGTGCAAAAGCAGGCACAAGGATATTTTCTGTCACACTGGAAATAAGGAAATGTCCATCAGTAACAGACAAGTTACATAAGCTGTGGCACTCATGTCACAATGATGGAAAATCATGAAGCAGCTCCATTGGTTTAATAGAGAATAAATTCCAAGAATAAGTGAAAAAAGCAAAGCACAGAGCAGCATGTATCTACTACTTGTGTAAGCCACTGTACACATATGCAGTGGGCATAGGTACTCATACGCTGTACATGCAGGGACTACTCCTGCAAGGTCACCTGAGATATGGAAAGAAAGCTGGGGACCAGAAGTGAGGACTTCTCATGCCAGCCCCACCAAAGAAAATCACTATTTTCGATGGAAAAAGTAAGCATACAAATAAAACAAAATACAACTGAATTGTGAGAAGAGAATGTAAATTTTAGTCATCACAATAAAATCAATCTACTACATTACTGTGTAGTCTTAATAGCCCTAAGGAGGAATGTAAAAATACTAATCAACTTTTATCTATCAAACCTTAAGATTTTTAGTATTCAAGTTACTTATACCTATAATAAAAGTGGCCAGACCTAAGATATTTAACATATGTATTTTAAAGTGCCGGTAACTCAATTCGGAACCACAACCCTAGTGTTCACACACTCACTGCAAAGCAGACACTGAGTGTACCAGCCACCCCCACCCCCAAACCACACCCTCTTCACTTCTCTATGAATCTAGCTCTGGGAGGCAGGAGAAGAGCTGTGACATGATCCTGACCTACCGTCTCTTTGGACAGACCCATCTCACTGTCTCAGAGCACATACAACACATTCATATGTACACAGACTAGCATACAAAACACATCTGGCCCTCTATAAATACATGGAGCTCCTTAAGCTTGGAGCCAGTCAAGGCGAAGAGAGTAAAACGGGTAAAGGTCTATTTCATGAGCATTTGTTAATGAAAACAAGAGCTTCGGAAACAAAGTGAGAACAAATTCTGTCGTCTTCCTTGGTTTCATCTAAAACGGAGGGAATTTAGCATGTCAAATTTTTATATCTCAGGAAACAGATGCATCACGAAGTATATATAAGCATCACCTACAAAGTACTTTCCCAATATTTTTATATTAAAATGCGAAACACAGAAAAGGTGACAAACTAGCATGGTGCACACAGGCACATGTGTCAGCCCCTCACCCAGACTCAAGGGTTCACATTTTGTCTCCTCTCTATTGATACTGCTGGAGCAAAGAATAATCTCCTACAAAACCACAAAAATCATCATCACACTTAAGCAAATTAACAATTACTGACTAATATCATCTGATATAGTTCATATTTAAGTATCCAAGGGTCCCCAACACACTTTTAATTGAGGTATAACATAAACACTTTTAAATATTTTATTTTTATTTTTTCAGAGAGAGGAAGGGGGGCGAAAGAGAGGGAGAGAAACATCAATCCATCAGTTGCCTCTCATACAAGTCCTGAGCAGGAACCGGAACCAAACCCAAAACCCAGGCATGTGCCCTGACCAGGAACTGAACCAGCAACCTTTTCCTCTGCAGGACGATGCCTAATCAACTGAGCCACACCAGTCAGGGCTAACATAAACATTTTTTTAAAGCAATTTTGTTCCCTCACTCCAAACCAGGGCCCAAGCAGGTTTCATTATTACATATGCTCATTACAGACCGAGGATAAACAGTTATGTAAGAATAGTTCAAAAATAACACTGTATTAGTGATGCTTGTAAGTTTGATCACTTGGTTAAGATGGGGACACCACCAGGTCTTCTTACACTACAAAGATACACATGTCCCTCTCTCTGCAACCAAAAAGTAATCTAACAGTTATCACTATGTGAATACTCTGAATGAAAAAAATCTATTTCTAAAGGTAAAAATGTTTACTCAAACTCTAATCAAGCCTTCCAACCTAACTTCCTGTTTACAGGATATACAAGACAGGAACAAGTTAAACCACACAACCTGGAAAAAGCCAGACAACTGAAGAATGCACTCCCATCTACAGATGACTGACCTGGACTCATGAAGAAAAAACAAAGTGGTGGGTTGTCCGACATTAAAAGATACTAAAGACAATCAAATGAAAGGCATGCTTAGGTCAGCCAAGGTCTCATTATGGACCTAATTAATGGACATGATTCTCTTAGGTGCAATGTGGTTCTGCAGTTCAAAGAAGACTATCACTTTACAAAGATGTCTATAAAGGCGGAGTGTCAAGAGGTCTATACTTACTTCCAAATTGCCAGACAACATATACACATGTGAAAACCAAGCAAACATGGCAAACTGTTAACAAGGGTTGAATCCAGATTATAGTACATGGGTGATGACTGTGCTTTTCCTCTTCCTTCTCCATACTGCTGAAATTTTTCATCCTAAAAAGCTGAAAGAAGGCCCTGGTCGGGTGGCTGAATTGGTTGGAGCATCGTCCTATACACCAGAAGTTTACAAGTTTGATTCCCCATCAGGGCACACACCTAGGTTGTTGGTTCCAGCCCCAGTCAGGGCACATGTCTGGGTTGCGGGGCTGGCCCACAGTTGGGTTGTGTGCAAAAGGCAATCAATGTTTCTCTCCCTTTCTTTCTCCCTCCCTTCCCATATCTCTAAAAATAAATAAATAAAATCTTTAAAATCAATTAAAATATATCCTTGGGTGAGGATTAAAAAAAATAAACTGAAGGAGGGAAAAGAAAACACTGCTTTTTTTTCCTCAAGTTCACTGGACTAATACATGCTTACAAAATCAAAACTACTCCTTAAACTAAGTATTATTAGATGATAAAAGTGTGACAAAGGTAATGTGACTGTGTAAGAAACTGGCCTAACTGAAGTTTTTGTGGATTTTTCATTTGTTTTTAAAATACTTCAAGAGAATAACAAAAAGGGGATATGATAAAAGACTATTAAATCTAAATGATGCATATAAGATGTCCATTTTACCATTGTCTACTTTTCTGTATAATAAAAAGTCAAAAATGAATGCTCCATTTTTTTTTAAATGTGTTACTGGTACAGCCACTATGGAAAAGGTTTGGCAGTTCCTCAAAAAGTTAAACATAGAACTACCATATGACCCACCAATCCTACTGCTGGGTACACACCCAGAAGAACTGAAAGCAGAAACTTGAACAGATACTTGCACTCCCATGTTCACAAGAGTATTATTCACAATAGCCAAAACATGGCAACAACCCAGTGGCCATCAAGGGATAAAGAGATAAACAAAACTGGTAGTTACATACAATGGAGTATTATTCAGCCTTAAAAAGAAAAAAAAATTCTGCTACAAGATGGATGAACCTTGAAGATAAGCCAGGCACACAAAAGACAAATATTGCATGAATCCATTTATGAAGTACCTATAGTCGTCGGATTCATAGACACAGAAAGTAAAATGATGGTTACCAGGGCCTGGGGGGGGGGGGGGGGGGGGGGGGGGCGGGTTAAGAGTTATTACTCAATGGGTACAGTTTCTGTTTACTGTTTGAAAAGTTCTAGAAAGAGTGGTGATGGTTATACAACAATGTGAATGCAATTAATGTCCCTATTTTGGACACTTAAAAAGTGGCTGAGCCCTGGCTGGTGTGGCTCAGTAGATTAAGTGGCGGCCTGAAAACCAAAGAATCACTGGTTCGATTCCCAGTCAGGTCACATGCCTGGGTTGCAGGCCAGGTCCCCAAGTAGGGGGTGCGTGATGCAACCACACATTGATGTTTCTCTCTTCCCCTCTCTCCCTTCCCCTCTCTCTAAAAATGAATAATATATAATATATTTTTTTAAAGTGGCTGAAAAGGTAATGTTTGTTATTTATATTTTATCACAATAAAAAATACAAAAGAAAAATCAAAGTAATTTATGAATACATAGATCAAGATCACAACCCCCAACTCTGTATCAAAGAGAGGGCTCTAGCTAAAAATGAATAAAAGGCAAAATCAACATGTTATGAAAAACTTTCTAAAGTATTCCCGGAAAACATGGATACTATAGATTCTAAGAGGAGGACCACCATAGTCTTAACTAGCTTATTCCCACTACGTCTGGAAATACCTCTTCACTGAACTGACATGCCTGATATAATAAGGTGCTTAGCTATGAACAGGAAACATTACATTTTCTTGATAATGAAAACTCAAAATGCTCCCCTTTCTTCCTCAAAACAATGTGATCTGGCCCCACTGGATGGTAGAGCCTTAGAGAAGATATGGGGACAATATGGCCAGTCAACCTTCCTCTGTCCCTAATGTGCATTTGTTCTCTTTCTTTCTGTACCAGGTTTTCAGAACACTGGTGGCAGCATATCTTTGGATATAATTAATTGTGCTTCATGGAAAAAAATAGGTCACAGTAAAATAGTTTTGGAAATATTAAATGATTGATAAATTTTAAATGTTAAAAACTGAACCTCACGCTGGCCATGTGGCTCAGTTGGTTGAAGCATCATCCCATACACCAAAAACTTATGGGTTCAATTCCCAGTCAGGGCACATACCTAGGTTGTGGGTTCGATCCCTGGTTAGGACACATACTGAAAGCAGCCAATTGATGTTTGTCTCTCACATCTACGCTTTTTTTCTTTTCTTTTCTTTCTTTCCTTCTCTCTCTCTTTCTCTCTCTCTCTCCCCCCTCCTTTCGCTCTTCTATAAAAATCAATAAAAACATATCCTTAGGTGAGGATTTTATAAAATATTGGACCTCATATTTGTTTATTGGTTATCAATTACTTCCTATTTATTATGGTTTCAATAGAGACCCAAAAAAAATTAAAGAGGAAAAAAATGGTTTTATGTGGATAGTACTTAATAAGGTGGTTTTGTTTGACTTTTTCAGGAATAGTCCTAATTTCAGTCTTTGTGAGGATACAAAGAACAAGTGCACAGCAGCAGCAGTGGGCCTGCTCAGCCATGTGAACTTGGACTTTGGGGAGTAACATACACACAGGGCCCTCAGGGTAGGTGGGCTGGCAGGCACAGACTACGAAACACCCCCATGACTTAAAGACCCTGTGTCTAAGGTCAGGGTCTGACAAACAGGAATGCACATAGAAACAATCACCCTACCAGACCCTCTGATTGCAACAATAAAAAAGGGGGAGAGAGAAAAACTAGAAGTAAAGCCAAATTAAAAATAAGACATCCTATTCCAAACATCTCCGTAGAAAAGAAAGACCCCTTTATGTTAACCAACGTGACGTGATATCTCCATCCCACACATGAGCATTTCCCCAGGCCTTGTCAGCACACGATATCCCAAAGAGATCAGGTCTCAGATCTCACAGACTGACTGCCCCTAGAAGGAACCGGGATCTCCTACTCACATAAGCAGCCAAACAGCATCCACATGTGTCCCTTTTGTCCTTGCTCAACAGTCATACACCAGCTGGAGGCTGCCACACTCTTCTTCTTCCATCTGTTGACTGGGGCAGGCCATTCTCAAACCCTTTCTACAACTGGCAGCTTCTTCCTATGACATTTCTCTTTAGGACTTCTCATAAACAATTTGTGATCCTTAATGAAAACTTTGTATTCCCATAACTCTATCAAGGAGCCACACCTCAACAGAATGAAACTTTGACTATTCTGAAGTTTTCCAAGATGAGGTAGTCTGGAAAGCTAAACGTGCCTGAACTAAGCTGTCCTACAGTGACACACTTGGGTCCTCACATAAAACTGACCCTACACGAGGAAAACATCCCACCTTTGATAAGTTCACAGACAATGTGTCCCTCTGCTCCCAGTGGTCCCCTACCCAACACTCAGTCCCTTGAGTATCATGGTCCTTAATAGTTTCAGGTGTCAGATAACCAACCTCAGGGAAAGTGCAGCCACTCAGAAAACATTAATTATAAGGCAGGTTTGCCTCCTGTATAAAACAAATGTGATTTGATATAACAAAGTCTCACTACTCAGAAATTACTTTTAATAATAAAACGGAAGGCTATTTAAAGCAGCCTGAAAAACTTACTTCCCTTGATTAGCTCACCTTTTGATATTTGCCTTTCAATATATTCAGTTTATAGACATGTGTTTGCCTTTTAAATTACCTTTCAAAGCAATAGCACATACAGATAAAGTAACACTCCAACAACAATGACAAGGGAGGGAGCCTAGTGATCAAAGGGAGAGGCTGCCAAAACCTTCCAAGGCAGAGGGAAATTTAATGGTTCCCCACCC
>VMDR010025370.1:0-14532 GCA_007922815.1 Macrotus californicus | reverse complement strand
ACAATCACAAGCATAAAACCAGTAACAGTTACACTGACCGCCTAAATTCAGTGTGATAAAAGAGGCGATTTCCCAAACACTGAGTGTTCACTGGATTCTATGTTATAGCACAAGTTCAGCACGCTGATATTACTACTGTGGACCCTCTGATTTTTTTTTTTTTTTTTTGAATCACTTGTTTCTACTTGAACTCTTGCAAAACCATACATTAGCCAATCAGGTCATTGGGTTTTATCTAACGTTAAAATCGACATGTTCTTTTCTCTTTAATGCAAGTAATTAAGATCATACAACCTGTTGCCGTTGCTCCTTGCTTTTATTGTATATATTGTCTAATGATGGTAAGATGCATTGTTTTTATATTTATCACTTAATACTATGTAACAACATACTTTATTGTCACATTACACTTTTATAGTTTATACTTTGTAATACTTACATACTCCATGATTCAATAACATATCCTATTAAAAACAGGTCTTTTAAGATACCATTTTCCAGGTGAGAAACCTAAATCGATAATTTTCCTAAGGATACAAGTTAGCAAATAAGGGTTTTGAGTTTTCAAAATCCTGTATTTTCTAAAACCCACTTTGAAAGTTTTTATTGGTGGCTCTCAAATTTATTGTTACAATCTAGCTCTGGTCTCTAAGCTTAAGTTTTTTTTCAGTATCTGAATGTTTACTTCACATTTGCACTTGAATTTGTAGTTGCTGATTCATGTAACCTAGGAATTATATTTGCATCCTATTTTTCCCTCTCCAATTTTGGTCTTGGAGGGAAGTTGTATTGATCCTGTCTCCAAAACTTAGTTTGAATATGCCCGTATCTCTCCATCACCTCTGCAGCCCATTATCTAGACTAAGCCCATTGGTCTAACTCCCATTATCTCTTGTTGGGACTATTAGACTCCTCTCAACTGCTCCTCCTGCTCTCCTCTCGTCTTCCATCAACCCCTTCTCCCATGGAGCAGTAGGAGTGGTTGCTGTCAAATTTCGAAGCAGATTAAGTTTCCTTTCCACTTAAAGTAACATGCAAATCCCTTCTCCCCTGATCCTGGATGGCTCCGCCCATTGAGTATCTTCAGTCTCCTCTTAGACTGCTTCTCTCCCACATGCTCTCTGCATTTTAGTCATCCTTCAACAAGCCCAACTCTTAGATTACTTCAAAGCATGTGTGCTTTCCATTCTTTGCTAGATCAGCTTTTTCTCAGGTTTCAGTTCTTTGCTTAACTCACTCTCTTTGCGTAATGTCACTTTCTCTGATTGGCCTCCAGTGACCCTCTGTCTAATAAACGAGGCAGGAATCCCACTTTTGTGCTTCTGTCTCAACTCTTTATTCGTTGTCCTTTTGTCTCTTAAACATTTAAACTTAATTTTTTAACACTTTCTGACGTTACTGTCACCACCCTTAGAAGGTACAGCTCCATGGGGAGAGAGATCTCGTCCGTTCTCAGTTGTGTGCTCAGGACCTAGTGTTACAGCAGGGATTCATGTGAACAAATTGAAATTAAGTTGAGTAAGAATTGGTCGCTGCCTTTAAGGAATTTAAATCCACAGGCAGAGTTTAAAGTTTCCTGGCAAGGATATGTGTATGTTCCTATATTTGTTGCCTTTAGTTATCATTAACTTTAACAAATGTCGGTTGTATTGTTTACTTTTTGTTATGTTTATAATTTTAGAGACATCCTACTGCTTATAGTATTAAGTGGGATGATAAGTAAGTTATGTCGTTTTTGAAAAAATGTGCAGACTGATTTGAGATGGACTTTTTCTCCCCCGCCCATCAGAACACAGGAAGTTGACTAATGCTGTCCACATGAGAACAGACGTCTGTGTGGCTTTTTTGTCGAATGATGTGAACTGAGCTTTCGGGCATCTGGACGATGATCAGGAGGGTGGTATTGTGACTACTGTGCCCTTGCAATAATTGGATTATTTTTCACTTTCATTTCAGCTCAATTATTTTGGCTTCTCAGTGGAAAAATGATCTCATGTGGAAGGCTATTTAAGATAGTGACACAATGCTTTGAATGGATTCTATAAATTTTTACTACAAAGTCTAAAATTGACGTTTTTCTTAGGCCCTGAATTTTAAGCCTTATCCTGAAAAGGGCAGGAAAGACTCAACAGGTGTCTCAAACTTTTTTTTTTATAAAGGAAAATGAATGAATGGTCGGGAGATCTATCAGGATGAGAAAGAAAACAAACTGGTCACTGTCCACAGTGAACTGTGGACTGGCAATAAGATATAGGATTTGTATTCTGGATTTCTTTGTTTGCTTAAATTGCATGTCCTTGTGACAGAGTAATTACTTCCCTTGTATTCATTTTATCTAATGTATACAATAACAGCAGTTCATAGGTTGATCATAATTTTCGGTGGCCACAGGTGCATGAACCAAAAAGCTACAAGTAAGACGGTATTCATTCACATTCTGCAGTACAATATTCCCGTGGATTGGGGCTCCACCTTAAAGAGTAGACACACAAGGAAAGAAGACTTCATTTTTTTTCTGGAAAAATTAAAAGGTGTCATGGCCATTTGTCTTTAGAAATACAGGCCCCCTGCTTCGTCTTCTCTCCCTCAGAAAAGAGCATTTTCTCCTCATTCCTTCATTGCCTTCAGGTATAATTTATCCACCTACAAGCATCTTCATCTTTCTTCAGTGTTTGTTCCCTTCGACAGGGTAGGAGATTACCGTTTGCTCCATTGATGAACCCGAGTGTGTTTTCCAAATGAGCTTCTCAGTTTCGTCATTGTCCTTTATTAATGATTGAAATGATCTTTGAAAACCTACTTTATACTAGTAGGCTTGGCTTGAAGACAGATACTGCTGACAGTGCATTGTTCAAAACAGCAAGTACAGGTGTTATTAAGGCAAAAGGCACACAGGTAAATAGCTTCATAACCGGTTTGCCCATTGACATTGTTTTCTTTTGCCCCTGGCGGGGAGGATAAACTCAGGAGACACATCTGCAGAGAGACAAGCTGTAATGTTCATGCTGAGTCTGAGAGTTGATAGTGGTTAGCTTTGGATTCGTTACCCTGTTTACGTTACCCTGAGGCTGAGGAACCAGCTAGTTTAATAGCGTTTGTGTACATGCGATTGTACAAATTAATAGCTTCTCTGGAAATCTTGTTTGCTATGATTTTGCTTTGATATTTCTTCTGAGAGCAGAATTAATTCTGGACGTTGACACTGGGAACTGACATAGGTATGCTCTGTAATTTTCTCTTACCTCCTTATGTTTTCCAGATGATTTATTTTTAAAAGTCCCTCTGCCGTCATGAGAGAAAATTACAACAAGCACTTCGCCTATACTTAGATCTCCCTAAGTCATCTGGAGACTTTGAACTGATTAGTTAACTAAAAATTGCTGATTTAAACAAATTTTGTTAGACTTCCTCAGTATCTGATGCTGAGAAGGCTGTGTGTACGTTTTCAGTTTTGGGTTCTTACTCTCAATAGACGCAATGTTCATTTGTCGAAAGCAGATAGCGTAAATGCAAGAAAACTCCATCCTTAACTCATATTATTCTATGTTTAGAACAGGTCCACTCATGATCTGTCATAAAAGAAGTGCCTGACTCCTGCTTACATCTTCATTGGCTGCTTGGTGGCCTTGCAAAGGAGAAGAGGCCTTATTATTGACTATGCAGGTCCAACCACATGGGACAGAGACGGTGAACCTCCAGACAGAGAAGCCAGATGTAGGACATTGAAGCTGTGGACCTCACTCTTCCATAACATGAACAATCTGTAAACCTGGGTTGTGGTTTTCCAAGGTGTCTTTTTGTTCATGACCTCATTCATTCATTCACTTCAACCATCTATTAATTTGTTCAGATATTAGGTGGACTGAGTGCTTTCTATATGCCTGGTACTACCTGGGATAGTGATAAGGAGTGGTATATAAAATAAATGCATTCCCTGCTTCATATAGCTTACAGTTTTGTGGAGGAGCACGGGAAAACTAAGGAAAAAGCACCACGTGGTCTTGTAGCTGAATGCCTGGGCTCTGCAGTCTGGTGGTTGGGAGTCAAGGCTCTAGATAGGGCTCAATGGCCCTGGGCAAGCGGCACTTCTTTGTACCTTGCTCTCCTCATCCATAATAAGGGGATGATAAGATTGTTCTGAGGGTTGAGTGAACTCATTTATGTAAAGCATTCAGAGCAGTGCCATATCATAAGTGCTCTGCAAATGTGAGCTACATATCCACAAATATCCCATTTCCAACTGTGATAGGGGCCATGAAGAAAAAGAATGCGGGGCTGTGAGAGTGTAAAAAGAGAAAACTTACTCTAGATTGGGATGAGTGGTAGAGAGATTTTTCAACTCTATTTTCCTAATACTGTCTTAAATATTTCTCAAGTTATCTCTTCTTCAGCCACTCAGCCCTTACTCCCAGGAATGCTGGCCCCACCCTCAGCCCCAGGGTGGGAAAATGCCCTTGACTTGTTCAGGAATCCAGGCACCAGCTAGTTTATAAGGTTGTACCTGGAGATCCAGGGAATGGGCCTCAGTTTTTGCCAGTGCAAGAGGACAGAAATTTGGTGGGGGCTCCTGAAAATGTTTTCTCCTTTGGGGGTTGTGTACAGACTGAAAGCCTATACTGGAACTGTCACAGTTCCTTCACGACCAGAGGCAGGGGGGATGGGATTGCCACACTAAGGAGAGCACTCTCGAGGGACGGGGGATGCGCTGCGCCTGAACTCCAATGGGAACAAGCCTGATTACACCTACCTGCAGGCCTTTTCAGTTTATGAGACTTGAGTTGAATTTTCTGGTATTTGTAGACAAAAGCAAGACAGGAGTCAGGGAAGGAAGGCCTTTTGTGGAGATGACAATTCAGAGTAACTCCCAGCTTTGCTGATAATAGGCGGGTTTCATACCATTTCCAGATCTGAGGAAGGCTGATGGGAGTGGAGGAGAAATAGCCTTTAGGGACAAAAATCAAGAGTTTTCATTTGTAAAATAAAAGGGCTGGATATTAGCAGTGATTTGCACACTTTTTCATTTCCTGGCCATAGATACCTGAGAGAGATGACATCCTTCATCAGTAATTATGATTTCTAGAATATTGGCAACCATTTTCACAAACGTGGGGGGCCAACGAAATAAGAATCTCAGTGGGGTGTGGAGGGTGATATGCAGGTGTTTTTCTTCTCAAGAGCACATGAGAATCTTTTGGTGAGTTTAAGAAAAGTGTGCATGTTTATTAGATTCTTAGGCCCCTCCCCAGATGTGTTGAATCATAATCTTTAGGGTGAGACCTGGGAATCGATTTAAAAAACTGGTGACTGGAATGCAGCCAGTTTGGTGCTTCTGGGTAGCCTGGATTTGGGGAACCACTGCATTAGGTGGTGCAAAGCCCCTTCCTGTACAGGAATTTGATTACAACTCTAGGAACCAATTTTAGTCCATGTGAGCTCAGGAGACAGTAGGGCTAGAGGAGTAGCAACAGCACAGTCTTGTTAAAGCGCCTTAGCTTGCCATCATGGCACTGCTGCTGCTTCTGCCTCTGGTGAAACGGTTATGACGTGTTCTTTCTGGAGTGGTTGTCAACATGCCCTATCTGACTGCACCCGTGTTGGCAGTATTGCGCATGTATTAACAGTCACCAAATTCTTGGGTGTTTGATCGATGGTTCTTAGAATATCTGTCACTTAAACAGCAGTTAAAATGCCACTTTACATATCAGTAGCTGGGTAAATTCCATGAGAAATCAGGTGCTAGATCAGCCTCTAATCAGAAGGATATGCTCTGTAGTGATTGCATGGACATCACTACCCATGCTCTGCCCAAGTGAGATCATACCTATGGGTGACATTTGTGGTCAGACAGTGAGAGGCCGTCCTGGAGAAGAAAGGAGGCAGTGACACATGGAGACAGGATTAGGAACAGCATTATAAGCAGTGGGGAAGTGAGATGTCTCTGATGGGGATAAGCCAAGGTGGGGACTAGCTTCAGGGCTGAGGCAGGGCCCCCAACTAATGAGGCACTCTGCAGAAAGAAATTGCTCTAATTAATACAATTAAGGCTTTACTTATGTTCATTTGGGGCTGCACTGGCAGGTAGGCACTTTGCCCAAGGTGATAGATTCGCTCAGCTTTGGAAAATGATGCCACAGGCATTTTGGGGAAATTTAGCTCTGCTTTGCCACATCTTTTTTTTCTTTTCTCCTTCAACCTCTCCCCTCATAGATTTTTGAGTGTTGGATGGAGAATATTTGGTCCTGGAAGGAGGTGGCAGCATATGAACTCTACTACCTAGTAAGAGATAGGTTTTTGATTTGAATTTCCCAGAAAGAAAAAAAAAAATCAAGATGTTAATATAACCATCTTCTCTTTGCTTATTTATTTTTGAGGTAATACACACTTTGGGAGTTGTCTTACGTATCATATCAACTTTGAACACTGGACACATTTGCATTTGTTCCGCTGGTTCACATTGCTATCCATTATTAACTGGCTTTTATGTTTAAAAATTAGTAGATCTGAGAAAAACAAAAATAATAATGGTGTCAGTGTAGGACTTTTAGAAGATGATTTTTGGTTCCATGCTGGACCGTGGAAGCCATGAAAATCTCGTAGTCACCAGAGTGTTTTAATTTCCTTGTCACCACCCTTGTTACCAGCTCCACTATGGCCATGAACAAATATTGGCTGAGCTAATCAAGTGTAAGATAGTGAGTTAGCAACCAGACATGAGAGATTTAAGTGATTTCTACAGCAACAGGCAAACTGTGGGGGTAGCATAAGCTTGCCTTAAATATGACGGGGAGCTGTTGAGAGAACACACTTACTGGGTCACTCCATAGTCTCTGATGTGAGATCTGCACTAGGTGTTGAGGAGCTGGGATGTTTCAGGGGCTCGTTCTAGAGTTTAGAGAAAAATAACAGATCCATTTTAACAATCAAGGGTATTGTGCTTTAGTGAAATGTTCTTAGTCTGTCTGAGACTTTTTAAAGTCAATACATCTGTCTTTGAAGGAGATGAAGAACTATGTTATTAGGGAATTTTAATGGCAATGGTTCTGCCATTTTAAAATTTCTATCAATAGAAATAATATGCCATTTTATGGGTTTAATCAAGTTACACAATTCTTTCAGCAGTTTCGTCGTGATTTCCAAGTTGCTCAGCAACATAACCATGCCATTTTGAAAGAGCATGTTGGTAGAGCTGGGAAGTTTATAGCTTCTAGTGATTTTTGAAGTTGGAGCATTAAAGAAATTTATAGCTCCATTACGTACGGAAGTGGGAGCTCGAAAGCATATGGTAATTGAAATCCATGCATAGACCTTCACTTGAAGTCTTTTCCTGGCTTTGGCGAGAAGCAAACATAGATAGTGTGAACCTTTTTTCTTTGAAGCCCTCACTTGCATTTCTTTTATGCCAGTATGTACTGAAGATTCTAAGAAGTATTAAACATGTCTTAAAAAAGTAGTAAACTGAATATGAGCTCCCGTCTTGCCTCTTCCTTTCAATAGTACAGACACTTACCGGACCCCAAACTCTATGCAGAATATTAGATGCACTTTTTTGTAATCTAGAGGCTTAGGTAATCATGATAGTATTGAAGATGATAATCAAACACTATGTTGACTCTTCATGGAAACCGATTATGAATGGGTGCAGCTTAATGTACAATGTTAGTGTCTGGCCTGTTAGAATCTATTGTCATTGATGGGGTATTTGGCTCAACCATTTGTTTCAGTCCCTGTTTTTCTCCTTTCTCAGGCCCAGCCTAGTTACTCATAGAATGCCCAACCTCCTTAACATGGCTTCAGTTCTGCCCTTTCCCTTTCCCCCACCTGGTACTCCAGCTCTATCTTCCTGCCTCTTTCTTCTAGCCATTTCTCATGCCCACCTGGCCGTTCACATTTTCATGTCCTCTTAGCCTCCAGTCTGGTGGTGTGGTCCCTCATCTTTACAAACGCCACTCAAGTCACTTCTTTTTCTGTAACATCTATAGGAACCTCCAGTCCCCATTCGAAGGTTGCTTCTTCCTCTTGCTCCCATCCTTCTTATTTATTGTTCACTTACAAGCCTCTCTCCACCACTAGTTTGTAAACTCATTGCAAGTCGCAACATTGTCCAACCTCTGTGCTGTACTGAAACTAAAACAGAATAATATTGAATGTGAACTGCGACTGAAAAATAAAATAAGCTGAGACAGTGCCATTTTTGTATCTTTAGCATCTAGCACAATGACTGATATGTATTTGACATTCATTCATGCTTTGTTGAAATAATTTCAACAAAATATATATTTTTGTTGTTTTTGAGTGTTTCCTTTCCAAGTAGAACTATGCTATGTGTCCAGAGGTATAAGAAGTATGATGTTTGACTTGGGCCTTAAGAGGTTTATGTTGCTGTTAGAAGAGAAAGACACATAGGGGGGGATGTTAAATAATTAAAGACAGTGAATGGTACTGCTGCTGTTTTAAGAAAAAGAACATGGAGAAAGCATTTACATCCTCCATAGAGAATTCTGTAAAAGATGCTATGATTATTCAGAAGAGGAGAGAGGTAGGGAAGTTGGGCGGGGAGGATGCCTCTATTTTGGAGGAGGAAAAGCAAAAACAAACAAAAACCAGCCAACCAAACAAACAAAAAAGGCAGTACTTGAGTATGGAGACTAGTAGGGACAGGAATAATTAGTGCATTACTTAATCTAAGTCTCTTTTCCTTTTCTATAATACAATAGGAATTTTATTAGTACCTATTTCACAGAATTATGAAAAAGAAGTGAGGTAAGTCATATAAAGCATTTAACACAATGCCAACAACAAAGGAAGCGCTCACATGATAGCATTTTGTTACTATTATTGTTATAGTTGTTATTAAGTTGTAGTGGCAAGGCATAACAACACACCATTATGAGGGAATCATAGAAAGTGCATCGTGCAATCAATCAGAAATACAGAATGGAGAGGACGAAGGTAAGGTGTCAGGAATCAGATTAGCCAAAAGGAAACTGGGAATGAATGCATATCAGGTCAGTGTTTGGGGAAGAGGAAGGCAGAGAAGTTGGAAGAGCAGGTCAGAGCAGAACACAAAGAACTAGTGAAGAGAAAACGACCTTGAAGCTAAGACATTGCTTGCCCGAGGCTGGTAAAAAAAAAAAATGATCTGCTTTCTGCTGGGACTGGATTGATCAGGGAGTGTGACCAGCTCCGGACCTGCTGGTGGGAGCAGGTGTGCTGAAAGAAGGAGCTGGTAATTAGGGCGACTTGTGGCAAGTGGGGAAATGCAGTTAGGAGCAGATGGGGACGAGAGAGGAGTAGTGATGGAGGGAAGTAGGGATATGGTTGAGGTGGAGGAATGGCTGAAAGGTTTATTAGAAGCAGGATCCAGGTTTAAATTTACCTAGCGCTTCCCCTTTCTACTGCGTGAAGTTGGAAAGGCAAGGCCGACAGTCCAGAAACGGTGTCAGTCTCATGGGCCCCTAAAGGAGACCACACTCGCTTGGCCGTCTTTTCCCAAATGCGAGACAGTTCCTAGGCACAGTATTTCGGCTTTGGTAGACTTTTTATTTTCTTGTAGCATGAAATTAAAAAAAATCAGTCTTGTTTATTATTTATGCTTGTGGAAATGCTCAGGATTTTTGTCATGCAATATAGCCAGAGCATTTTCTACCTAAGGTGCACATGTTAAGTACAGCTGTCTTGGAGTGCTGCTCTCAGACTTGCATGTTTATAAAAATCACCTGAGGTGCTTGTGAGACAGTTTGGATTGTCTACTGACCTACTGGATTTCTATCTCAGTCACTGCCGACCTACTGGATTTTTAGGGAAAGCCCCTGGGAATTCATATTTATAAGCATCCCAGGTACATTTTTAGAATCAGGCAACCTGGATAGATATTACTTGTGTCAAATGAAAGACTGAAATCATTCTACTCTTGTAGGTCAAGGATTCTAGTTGTAAATTTGTAAGTCATGTTCTGGTTGTTCTCTGGTCCAACACTTTAAAGGTAATTAGGAAGGTTTACTATGTTCTCCTAGTTACACCTACAGTTTAGCTTAGGGGTTCTCAAGTGCGGAGGGATGGTTTTTGTCTCCCAGGGGACATTTGGTGATGTCTGGAAACATCTTTGGTTGTTATACTAGGGTGTAGGTGCTATAGGCTCCTAGTGGGTAGAGAGGCCATGGATATGCTAAGCATTCTGTAGTCCACAGGACAGCCTCTTACAAACTAGGAATTGTCTGGCCCCAGTGCCAAGGTCAAAGGAGCCTGGTTAGCCCTAAGATCTGTCTATATCAATTAATAAATACCCAGTTAATTAACTAAGTCTTAAATTGAGGTATAATATATCTCGTGTGACTTCATCATCCACAGTGAAATGTAAAACATTCCCTCCACTCTGTTATCTCATGCTCCCTCTAGTAGATACCCATTCTCCTTCCAGAAATCACTGTCCTAGGTCATCATAGATGAGTTTTGTTTGTGCCTGAACTTTAAAATAGAATCATATAGTACGTACTCTTTCATGTCTTTCTTTTGTGCAACGTTGGACCTGGGAGACTTCTCTGTGTTGCTGCACATAGTAGATGTGTGTCCTTTTTTTATTACTGCAGTACGCATGACCACAACTTGTTTTCCATTTGGCTGTTGATGAACTTGGTGCTGTTCCCCATTCTCAGCAGTTATGGTTAAGGTGCTACGGCCGTCTTTGTGTGCGTCTGTTGGTGGACAGACAATCACTTCTCTAGTGTATATGCCTAGGAGCGGAATTGTTAGATCTTGGGATACTGTCCATTTGGCATTAGTAGATACAGCCAAACAAACAGGCTTCCCGAGTGTTGGATCTCATCTGCAATATGTGACAGCTGTAGCAGCTCTGCTTCCTTCCTGCTGTCTGATATCGTCAGCTTTTACATGTTAGCCATCTTTGTGGGAGTGCAGTGGTATCTTGGGGAGGTTTGAATTTGCCTTCCCCAGATGACTAATGATGTGCTAAACACTGTTTCCTATGACTTATTAGCCATTTGGATATTCTCTTATGTGAAATGCCTATTCAAAGTCGTTTGCCCATTTAAAAAATATTGTATACCAATTATACTTCAAATAAAAAAAGAAAAAAATGGGTTTGTTTGTCTTCTTACTATTGATTTGTAGTAGTTCTAAAAACACATTCTGTATACGTGTCCTTTTTCAGTGATATGTATGTAGCAATATATTGTTCTAGTGTGGCCCTTGCCTTTTTATTCTTTTATCTTTTGTGAAATAGAAGTTCTTAGTTTTAATTAAATCCAGTTTGTCAGTCTTCTGTTATATTTAATGTTTTTGTTACCTGTTAGAGCACCAGTGTGCAACCGAGGTGTGCTGCAGCACACTGGTGTGCTGTGAGAATTTCTAAAACATGCAGCACCTGACTGTTTAGTTAGGGACACTGACCTCTTTTCCCTGAGACTGTCAAATAAAAAATGACAACAGCCAACACAACAATAGCCATCTGGTGTGAACGGATCAAAATTATATCTATTTTTTTATCAGATCAGCAAAAATATATTTTTTGGTATGCCTTAGGATTTTAATAATTAATTTATGTGTGCCTTGAGATAAAAAAGGTTGAAAATCTCTGTGTTCGAGAAATCACTGCCTGTCTCAGATACCTGAGGTCTTTTGATGTTCAGGTTGCTGCGTCAGCTCTGACCTTCATAGTGAATTAGATTTGAGGCAATTATGGTTTTTTGTTTCCTTTTGGTACAATGCAGTTGGTTTAAGTTGGACCCTCTATAAAAAGCCAAATGAGTAGCCGGCATGTATATATTTTGCTAGTCTCTTGAGGTGGGTCCAAGTCAAGGTCCTTTCTTTGTGGATAGGTACATTGTAGAGAGTGGACTCTGATCCATTTTTAAGTTAAATCACACATTAAAGGTGCTGTTACAGTGGAGTCAGAATGTGAAGACACTTGTGTGTAGGTCTGAGTACAAAGTCATCCTCTATTTTTACAATTTTTCTCGTTTTCTTTTCTGGTCGTTCAGTCTCTACTTGATTTGGACATCAGTTTTTGTTTTATTGACTTGCCTTAGTCCCGTGCACTATTATTTTTCATTTGGGACTCACATTTTATCAGTTGACATTTCCATTTAGTGACACGAATGTGATTACAACAGCTGTAGAGGGAGTACAAACAGGACTGGGGACAAAACACAATAGACTTATAAGCATAGGGTTGAGCGAGGGGGACAGATAAGCTTTGATGTATGGAAGGGGACCTCTAGCTACCAGAAGCCAGTGAAGAAATTGTCGCACAGGACGTGCATGTTTTACGTTCATCAGCTCGTTTTCGGGAAGGTGGGTTACGAAGTTTCTCGAGTTCTCCTCGAGCCATGTAGTTTGGAAGACAGGATGGCAGGGATGGAAAACCAGATATTTTAATCTATTTGATTAGGTACGCAGAAACTGTCTCCATTTCTGACCTCGCAGTGAGACAATTAAAACTTAAATGTGGATTTTTTACCAATTCATATTTTCTGAAAAGAATCAGAAGTGAATAAAAGACTAGCCATATATTTAATTAGGAAAAACATATGTTCATGTTTGCATTTTTTTTTCCCTATAGAGTACTGAGTTTTCAAATTTAAAATAATAGGTTGGGATTAGATAGAACAGTCTGGCAAGTATAAAAGGTTCTATTTGGTTACATTCCCAATGTAATTATGTAAAGTACTTTCAAAGCAAAATATATATGCCTTTAGATGAAAGCATTGTGAGTCCTGGGTAAAAGGACCGGGACCTGCAGCCTCTTGTTAGGTCTTGCTTGTCTGTGTCCAGAGTCAGCCGTGCATTATTACCAAGCCAAGTGCCACCCCATACATTCTGGTGAGAGCACTCTGCCAGTTTGAAGCTGTGTATTGCTTAATAAAGTTTAGCAGCTCCTCTATGTTTGCTATGTTTAATTTTAGAGATGATAGTACCGTTTACTTAAAATATTTTAGTTAGAAGTTGGCGGTAATTTTGGCATACAGATTTAATTCCACATAAACAATAGTTTTATATACTGTAGGAGAAGTCCTGTAAGAATTTAAAGTGGAACATCTATGCTAGCATTTGTATCAGTGTTGTTTTAAACCCTAGATAGAACTCTATTAAGTAATATGAGTAGATAGTTTAAGCTCCGTTTCAGAGCGGTGGAAGATTTATTTTATGATCCATTGTTAGAAGCACTTGTGTCTCACAAGCTATTCCTTTTTTCATTTTTGCTTAATTTACTGTTGACAGTTCCAGGTACAGGGGGCCACATGTGATTTTTCTTGTCTGCCACTTTAAATAGAACTTTTTTGTCCCAGTGGAAGCATGTGCATGACTATACTTATAATTCATATAATTTACATACCATTGATTTAAATGTGTATGGTGATAACAGTTATTTGGCAGTATTTGGGGGGAGGAATATGAATTGGTAAAAAAAAATTCAAATTTAAATTTTAATCGTATAATGTAATTATTGTGTTGAAAATAAAGTCTGTGATACATAAAATGTATTGCTTATGAGAGACTCTTAGGAAATTTGGATTTGAATCACCAAGAAAACCTTGTAATGAGCTTAATTGTACTTTTGAGTGTGTGCAACTTGGTGTGCTTAAGGGTACTTGGAAATAAAAACATTTAAGAAAATCGTATTTATGTATTTATAAAGCAGTGTAATATCAGATTTAATTAATTCAGAAGTCGTTAATCACTGTGATTGATTCTGCCAGATACACCAGAGGTACAGACCTTAGCATCTTGAGATTTCACTGAGCCTTCTTACACAGGCAAGACTGATTGAATCAGGGGACACGTGATATCACAAAGCCCGCCCTCATTTTTATTTATTTATTTTTACTTTTTATTATTGTTCAATTATATTTTATTGATTATGTTCTTACACTTGTCCCAATTCCCCCCCTCACCCGTGTCCCCCATCACTCAACAGCCCCACTCCCTCAGGCAGTCCCCACACCTTTGTTCATGTCCATGGTCGTGTGTATTAAGTTCTTTACAAAGCCTGCTCTCTAATTGCATGGGTGGTCTTTCTGGGGAGTCTTCTTGTAGCATAAACCACCTAAGGGGTATGAGTTACCTCGTTAGGATAAACTATCAATCGTGAAGTGTGGTCTGTGAGGCCTACTGGGAAATAAAGATGCTTCTCTCACTGGGGAAATTCCCAGAGTTTAACAGCCAGCCAAATTCTTAGTATAGACTCTTCTAGTCTCCCCAAAAGTATGTCTTACTTTATTTGGTGCCTGCCAAGTTGAACTATGCATCATTTCTTCAACATATTTGAATTGCAGCGAGAAGCAAGATCTCTTGATTCAGAACTTGACTCTGCCACTGGTCATGTCGCCTTGGGTACATCGCAACTTGTTTGAGCCTCAGTTTTCTTGTCTGTATAATTGGAGAAAAAGTGCAGTGCCTTACCGAGTGTCTGCACATGAAAGGCTCTATAAAATAATAAGCATTAAAAAAAGCATTAGATCTTTTTTTTCCTGCTACTTACAAGCATACAGCTAGGTCTGTCTTTGTCTTGTTCTA
>VMDR010025369.1:0-14535 GCA_007922815.1 Macrotus californicus | reverse complement strand
AGACTGGGCCTAAAATAACAAACCTAGAAATCAAAGACACTTTCCTGTGCTTTTAACTCTTTCTTATATAAAATAGATTTGAGTATAAAACTTTAAAAGAAGTAAATATATATATTTCATAGAATATTAAATTTAGGAGTGAACACAAAAAGTGTGTAAACAAATCTGATAAATTTAAAGATTTGCTGCTTAAGGCACATATTTTCCTTTGACGAGTCATGAAGGAAGCCTGGTGTTGGCTCACTGTTTCTCAGTGAGGAGGGAAATCTGTATTGAAACCATGGAATGGAACCCACGTGCATTTATTCTACCATTTGTAAAGGAAATTTGTAGTGATTGGTCTACCTACATGTGTTGACATGCTACAGTAGATTGTTTTAAGAAGCACAGAATATCAAGGTTGTCAGAATGCAGAAGATGACCGATTGATTCCTGCCCTATCCATTGTTTCCGACCTACAGCGTTCAGTCCCCCAAACCAAAGATGGAAAAGAACGCTGCGGGCAGATGGAAGTTAACCTCTTGCCTCTTCTCCTTGTAGATCTCTTTAAGGAAGTGGCAGGACCTACAGAAATGTGTGACCAGAGGCAGCTTGGCCTCTTACTTCACGATGCCATCCAGATCCCCCGGCAGCTGGGAGAAGTGGCCGCTTTTGGAGGCAGTAATATTGAGCCCAGTGTTCGCAGCTGTTTCCAGCAGGTAAACGGGAAGGATCACCGTTGCATAGGGCACACTGAGAAAGGGTTTTGAGGATGTTCTGAGAAATGGAGCAGAGAACTTGGGCTGGAGCCAAATGGTGGAGGGCACTGGGTACCATCCCAATGAGTTTGTATTTTGTTTCCTAAAGCATATTTGATCAACAAATAACTGTTTCCTCCAAGAGACTTACTGCTTCTCAATGTACAAAATCAAAAATACTTAACATGTGCTCTCACACAGGTGGCAGATACAAGGCCCGCGGGCTGAATCCGGCCCTCCACCTTGTTCTCTGGTGGCAACGCCGAGCTCTTGCTTAACTGTTAAAAAGCAGTTACATTTACATTTGGCCCTTCGAAGGCAACCGAGAGGCTGATGTGGCCCCCGGTGAAAATGAGTTTGACATCCATGTGCTATCAGGTGGCTATGACTTGGCCCTGCCTTTGCCCTGGCCTCATCTTCTGTCACTTGTCCCCTTGCTCCCTGCTTGTTCCTCCATTCTTGCCTTAGTGCCTTTGGACATGTGCCCTCTGTTCAGAATGTTCTTCTTGTCCTCCACCCACAAACTCCCTTCTCATTGCCGATCCCTATTTGTTCTTTAGATCTTTGCTAAAATCTCACCTCCTCTGAACTCCTTCCCTGAGCCCTTCGGATGAGACTGTGTGTCTCCCTGTATTCCCCTGAGTCTCCTCTGCCTTCTTATGATGCTCATGACAATTATAATTATATACTAAATTGCATAATTGTTTATTTAGATTTTTCTTCCATATAAACCTAAGCTTCATGAACAAGGACAATTTTTGTCTTTTTGTTATTGTATCCCTGTGCAGAATGCCTTAAATGTCACAGCTACTTAGTAAATATTTGCTAAATACATTAAGAAAAACCCTGAGTCCCTTGGAGGCAAGATTTTAAAAATATATAAATTTAAAATGTTATTAAAATAGTCTTCATGCCCTGGCTGGTGTGGCTCAGTGGATTGAGTGCTGGACTGGGAACCAAAGGGTCGCTGGTTCAAGTCCCAGTTAGGGCACATGCCTGCAGTGCAGGCCAAGTTCCCCGGTGGGGGGTTCATGAGAGGCAACCACACATTGATGTTTCTCTCCCTCTCTTTCTCCCTTCCTTCTCCTCTCTCTGAAAATAAATAAAATCTTTAAAAAAAAAAATAGTCTTCAAAACTTTTGTACAAATGGAGAATGATACACAAAGTTGTCATACTGGTCTAAGTTACTAATGTTACACTGGAAAAACATTTTAGTTTCTTTTTAATGCTTACTTTATATAAAGCATTGTAGAGCTGTTAAAAAAAAAGAACTGTTACTACTGATATTGTACATTTGCATAAAGTACCAGCCTACAGATATTTTCTCAAAGCATATTCAGTGATTTATCATTGCAGAGAAAAAAAATACTCACACCATTCCTTAAAGGCGAATTGATTTTATGGGTTATTACATTTTATAATAGACCTTTTTCTTGTTTTAGAGATACAAAAAAAAATACCGATTGAAAATTCTAAATATAATTTCCCATGCTCTGTTTCATAGAATGACCTTGAAAACAGCAGAAGGAAGATATTGGTACAAATTCAGCTTTGCTGTATGAAAATAAATTAGTACTCAGGTTTGCAGGGGGACTAAGACATTATAAATTTGCCAAGTACGTCCGTAGTAACGTGTCCCCAGTGTGATGTTGTCACAGGAGTGGAGCAGGACACAGAAGTCATCACTTTTATGTAGCATTTCTGATGGCCTTCGTGTTTGGAAAGGATCAGTGAGTCTATACTTTCACAGATGTTTACTGTCTTAGGTGTGTGAACTTTGTGGAATTACAGTGCACGTGTAAAAAGAGTGCCTAGATTGTTAAGGTTTTCTTTTAAAATCTGAGTATGTAAAGGTATGTGGATTTTTTTCTTCTTTCTATATGACAATTTTTGCTTTTTCTCTTTTTAAGTTCTAGAGTTTTCTTTCCTCGTAAAACCTTAAATATTTCATGATTTAACTGATCTGGGAAGAACTACCTAACTTTCTTTTTAACTGTGCACAGATTTTCAGAAGATTATAAAGCAATAATTATTGCAAGTTTTGATCAAGAAATTTTCTTCACTTGTTTTTTCTTTGAACCCATTCATTTTTACTTCAAATACTATCATCATTTATCTGGTTTCTAAATATACTGAATCCGTTTTCATGTACTGGTTTCTTCACCAGAATAACAACAAGCCAGAAATAAGTGTGAAGGAATTTATAGACTGGATGCACCTAGAACCACAGTCCATGGTTTGGCTGCCAGTGCTACACCGCGTGGCTGCAGCGGAGACTGCAAAGCATCAGGCCAAGTGCAACATCTGTAAAGAATGTCCAATCGTTGGGTTCAGGTAAGGTCTTCCCCCAGCGGTGGCAGGCAACCGTTTTCTGTTCTGTACATGGCACCTCCGTGTATGTCTGTTATCCCTTCTGTTTATCCCCACTGGGGGGGTTGTGCCTCCTAAATAAATGAGAGGCTCAGCATATCCCATCCTTTTAAAGATGGGGGTTCTTCTTGTAGCCGGTACGTGAAGTTTGCTATCATTATTATCAATATCATTTTGCTCAAGAACAAAACACCTCTCAGAATTTCTATTACACATTTCACAGAAATATTCATGCATGATAGTTGCACAGCTCACATACAGATGTGGCCCTGATAGAATTTGGTGATGTTCTGAGGCCTTTGGGCTCAGACTTGGCAAGCAGAGAGCAAAATTTAAATAATAACTGCAAGATAATCAAGTTACTTTGTTTTATTTCCACCAAGTTTGGTGTGAAGTCGGTTGCTCCTGCTAACCTTCACCCAAGGCGCTACCTCGTCGTACTGTAATGCAATGAGTGTGTCAGATCCAACAGTCTGTGGCCAGAGACAGAGTGCAGGGTCTGTGGGGGCCACAGGATGACGTGTCTGGGCTGTCAGGGTCATTCGCCTCTCTATGTTAAGGTAAGTAAGCGTTAGAATACACGTTTCTTTTCTGGGAGGGATCTAGAAAATAACCTGTTTCCTTTGGCAATCAATTATGAAAAAAGACAAAGCTATCCTTGGCAATGGAACTCAAGGTTTTGTAGGTACCTTTCATTTGTACCTGAGGAGGAATGAACGAAGCGGGTGATTTCGCAGATAGAGAGTCCACCCACATGGCTAGGACTGGCTTTGTTGAACATGGTCTCTGCACCAGCATGACGTAAACAAAATTGCTTCTGTTGGGCTGTCTTTACTGCTTAGTTTGTATGAAGAGTATCATTGTGTTTTCCGTGGGTGGCAAACTAGAAGTTGAGTATAAATTTCCTCCTCTTCCATCACTGATGCTGGGGAGCCAGTCTAAACTGTCACAAGTTCAGATGCTTTGGTACCAGTGTGGCTGTACCTTCTAAGAGGATGGAGAAAGGCAGGGGGTCAGGGTGAGGCAGACTCAGCTTGAACCTGACAGCCAGGATCATGGATACTCCAGTAGAAGTCAGAGGGCAAACACTGGGAAGGGGAAGACGGAAGAGGTGCAGTTCCAATGCAGCGGGTTTCTTGGACAGGTGCTGTGTGAAGCACCTGGTAGAAAGAGACAGAGAGCAGAGGAACAACTGGGATGTGGCAAGCTCAGAACAGGAGTAGGAAGATAAACCAAATGAGATATAACCATCAGAACTAAAAGTCACCACTGCTTATCCAGTGCTTACTGCGTGCCGGGCACTGTGCTGTATGTGCTGCATTTGCTATTTCATTTTCTCTCCATCAAAACCCTGTGAGATCGGTAGAATTATCTCTACTTTACACATGAAAGAGGGAAGACTTAGAGATTAGACCACTTGCTCAAGGCCGGATATCCAATAAGTGCAGACAAAACTGGGATTCCAAAAGGATCTTTTTGACTCGAGTTCATGCTCTTAGTCAACATAGTATTTTTTAAAAAGCAGATTAGATTTTTAGAAGAGGCGAGATTTGACATTAAGAAGAAATTAGATGATATTAAAAAAACAATTGATTTAGCACATTGATTATTAGACCAAAAATAGCATGCTGTGTATAAAAAGTAATGGAAACCACAGGGAACGTCAAGATTGACTGACTTGGGAGGACTGGCTTATAGAAAACCTGCCACGCACAGTCGTTGCTATAACCCAGAGACGTGTGGAGGGACCAGATTTCGCAGAGGCTGTGGGTATGGCAAATGACGTGTTGTACCTTTAACGCTTCACTTCTTAAATAGAAAAAAACATGAAACAACTGTAGCATAACATTAAGATTTAACAAAGCTGAGATATGGGTACAGGGATGTCTACTGTTATATGAGGTCTGCCTGAAAAAGTCCAGCCATTGTTAATGTAACGAGAACCATTTGTGCACCATCAATGTAACCCGGCAGCCAAGGTAAGTGGACTGGAATGCACATGCGTGAATCATGACAACTTCACTGTACCAGTCAGTGGGGGGAGTAGATGCTGTTAAGTGAGCATGTGTACTGTGTGGCCAGCATTTTCAAAATGACTGAGTGAGTAGAGCAACGAACTTGCATTAAATTTACTGTTAAGCTTGAACATTCCTCCATGGAAACTTATTCAAAAGATTCTGAAGGCTGCAGCTATGGGCAGCTGGTAATTGGCAGCTTCATCATGAGAATACACCTGCTCATGCATCACATCTTGTGCAGAGTTTTTTGGTGAAACGTCAAATCACCCAGGTGACTCAGCCCCCCTACAGCTCAGATTTGGCACCCTGTGACTTTGACTTTTCCCAAAACTAAAATTACCTTTGAATGGGAATAGATTTCAGAGATTCAGGAAAATACCATGGAGCTACTGATGGTGATTGGGAGAGCTGTGTGAGGTCCCAAGGTGCCTACTTTGAAGAGAACTAAAGCATCATTATCCTATGTACAATGATTCTTGTATCTTCTTCAATAAATATCTCTATTTTTCATATTACATAACTTGACACTTTCGGGACAGATCTCATACTCTCTGCTTTTGAAGAAACTTGAAATATTTTATAAGAGAAAAATGAAAGAGCAGTCACAAAAGGTGAACTATGTTATATGTTGAATTTCTGGTAATTTTAATGTAAAACTTACATGTAGATACCTCTAATATAAAGATGCGGGTTGACAGGTAGGTGGTCAGAGACCAAGGTTACAGCAGGACATGCAGGAGGCTCTAGCTCTCCAGTCTGGCTGCTTTGGTTTGAGTCCTGAATCTACTGTTTGGCTGTGTGACTTTGGATAAGTTATGTGGCCATTGTGATTCTGAGGATCTTCCACTTCATTATCACGCAGGCATTTCCCCCCAGAAACAGTTAATGCATGAAAAGTGACTAGGGAGGTATCTATCACAAAAAGAGGAGGCAGTCAATAAATGTTAGCTTTTTTTTTTATTAATACCAGTAACTAATAAACATTAGTGGGAGAGTAGCTCAGTCTGTTAGTGACATTGTACTGTTTATCGAAAAGCCTGAACGACAAAGGCTCGGTAGAAGGCGAGATTGCTAAAAGGGCTACAAAAGGGGGAGAAACACAGTCAGAGCTCTTAAGAGCAGTGAAGGATCATAGTGCTGTAGAAGTCAGAGAGCGGGCTTTAGAGAGATGGGGGAGAGGCTAAGCGCAGCAGAGAGATTTGAAACATCATGTGTGAGAACAGACCTTTGATTCAGGAGGAGTCACTGGTAATTTTAGAAAGCATTCTTTCCGTGCCATGATAAAGGATGGAGGCTCAGGAAAATAAGTAGGTTAGTATGTGCAAACAGCTTGCTCAAGGAGTCTAGCTATAATTTGAAGGAAATATGTCAGTATATTAAAAATGGTAAGCTGGTCAATGATATATTTATCTTCCTTACTTGAGTATGTGTGTGTGTGCACACACACACACATATATTTATATCTGTGTATGTGCATACACACACACATATATATTCCCAGTTTTCTATTTTGAGAATGTAGTCCATTAAAAATTTTTAATTTCTGAACGGAGAAGAAACATGTCTAGAGTCGATAACTGGTTTAGGGATGAGACCAAGCAAAGGTTTCTTCAAACTAATCACCTAATGATTGCGCAAAGTTCATCAATAGAAGGAATGATGCAAGAACGAGACCTAATTAAATAGGGCCAGGACAATATGGGTCTCGTTAGCTTTGCAGTAAAGGGTTTTCTCTTTCTCGGAGCTTTAAGAAATGATGAAGAGCCAGCTCTAGAAATAAAGATGGAGGAGTATGGGCATTGTGCAGTAATGGTATTTATTTATCTATATTTTTCTCTGAACCTTTATAAATAATGCTAGAGCTTTTCTGTAATTACTTTCAAATTAAATTTTAATGAAAGTTTGGATTTGCAAAATGTTTTACAAGCTGGGAATTGTTTCAGTTAGGACTGCATACAGTTGCTGAAGCATTAATGTTAGAAGTTTAGTTTCTTTTCATGTAAAATAAAAGTCCTAGGAATCTAAGGTTGAATCATGGTTTTGCAGTCATCTGGTTCCATTGTTTCCCTCCGCCACCCCAGTTTTATTGAGATAAAGTGGACATATACATGACAACATGACAATGTAAGTTTAAAGTGTATAACATGTTCCTTTGATACACTTTCTGCAAAATGTTTACCTGCCTGGTGTTGGGGAACACCTGCGTCATGTCACATAATTACCATTTCCGTGTGTGTGTGTGTGTGTGTGTGTGTGTGTATGTGGAGAACATTTAAAATCTACTCTCTTAGCAACTTGTAAGTCTATAATACAGTGTTATTAACTGTAATCACTGTGGTACATGTTAAATTCCTGGAACTTATTCCTCTTATTACTGGAAGTTTGTACCCTGTGATTGACATCCCTCTTTTCATAGCTGTGGCTTTATGCTCTGTCGTTATTAACATGTGGCTTCCATCTTCAAGGTTACCTCATGCCGACAGAATGGTTCTTCTTGAAGTCAGGTCATCTTCCAGGAAGGAGGACCATGCTTCTTCCCAACTGAGTCAGTCCCTTGAAATCCCAACTAGGAGTCCTGCCCAGTGACGTTGACATATCTCACACTGGTCACCACCATCAGCAAGAGAGACTGAAAAACGTAGTTTTAGCAGGGCACGCTGCCCACTAGTAGTGCAAGGGTCTGGTCCCAATAAAGAAAGGGAGAATGGCTTTCTGCCATGCAGCGTTCAGAAATAAACAAAACTCCATTTAGAGGACAAGATGTCAGTCATTTTTGCCAAGCCATGCTGACAGGTCAAGAAATATTCATGTAGGTGAATGTTTCAAACCAGGTTGCTTCCCTGCCAGAATAAGCTGGATATCGTGGATGCCTCTTGATTCTCTTGCTATCAATTTGGAAATGATTTTTGCAGGTCATTTTAGAAGCTACTCAGCACTTAATGGTTTATAATATTAACCTCATGTAACCTTTACATTTTGTTTCCATTTTCATTCTGTTAGAGCTGTTCCTTTTTCTTTTTCCTATTGATATGAATGTATTTATGTTCTTAGTTACTACCTGCCATTCTGGCACATGGAAGATCTGGGAGATGTTTTTCATCCTAACCCATAGAAACTTAAAATCCAGAGTTTTCGCTTCTCTAAGATTGTGCAAATGAAGGACAATGTGGAGTGTCCTTCCCCATTTGTGGCCAGCATAATTTTTGTGGTTTGGGTGAATGAAATTCCTTCCATAAATGATTGATTGGGACTAACTAGAGGCATGCAAGCCAGTGAATTTTCTTTTTTTCTCTCTAGGTATAGAAGCCTAAAGCATTTTAACTATGATGTCTGCCAGAGTTGCTTTTTTTCGGGTCGAACAGCAAAGGGTCACAAATTACATTATCCGATGGTGGAATATTGCATACCTGTGAGTACTGAGCTATTGTTTGTTTGTTTTAATGTATGGCTTGTGGATTAACTAGCATCTAAAATTACTCAGTTTAGACAGTCTTTTGGGGAACAATCACTTTTACGGTTGCTTAACTATATATTTTGTTGTGTTTTAAGTAAATTTATCTGTGTTGTATTCATGAACCAAATCATTATACTTTTTTCAGAAAAATTAATTAAATTTTATTTACATCTGTGTTTTGATTTTAAACAACTTTGTTGGCAGCAAACTCTTTTAAAAGCTCATGCTGACCTACACGGAAAATGTTACTATGTGATGGGAAATCATGTTTCTTTTAGACATATGTAAAATGTGTTTTCACAACTATATATTGACATTAACAAAAATGTTGAAAATGAAGAAAGTAAGCTACCTGCCAATATTTTTCCATGTCTCTGGTTTTTCTTATTTTTCTGTCTATGTAGTTTTGACCCTGCTGTTTTCTATGAACATGCTGTGTAAGCTTTCCCTTCTGCTGTCAGACAGTATGATTTTTCCTCGTTACTGATTATTAATTGAGTGAATCATTCTAACTCATGTAACTGTTTTCTTAAATTTGGACATTTGCCTTACTTTCAATTTTCTGATACAATAAAGAACATTCATAAATATCTTTGTGAAGATAGCTCTTTACATATTTTACATAAATTACATTTCCATAGAATAAAGTGCCAGAAGTGGATGGTCTGGGTCAAAGAATGAGTATTTTCAGGGCCAAAATACTTCATGGCAACTTATTTTCCAGAAGAGGTTTATGCGATATTATTATCATGTGTTGTTAATGTCCTGATTTTACAATAGCCTCATTAGCACTGGATATTAATTCTTATTGGTTCTTTGACCTAAAGCTATGCTTTCTTCATTTTCTGTCAACAGCTATTTTTTAGCCTCCTTCCAAATAGTGAACCCAAAGTCATTCATAGAGCTAGCTGTACATTGTCTTTGGTTTAGGGCATCGAGTTATTTTTTTAGGTCAAACATTGACAGAAAGGCAGCAATACTTGTAAAATATACACCTCATTCACATTCTTAACTATCGTCCCTAAAAAACAGGTACCCTGCACGTGGAGAGGAAACCTCCAGACAATGATGCAGAACTATAATAGATAACAAACCCACAGTGCACAATATCTTCAACTAGTTAAAAAATTCTCCCAAGAAAATGTGTAACGCACATTTTCATCTATTATTTCATCTATCTATTTCATCTATTATTATGGTTACCATATTTATCCACTCAACAAAAAAATATGAGCACTAACCACGTGTCAGACACCGTGCTCAGCTCTGACAATTAATTCATTGGTGTGCTATCAAAATAGAGAAGATGACTGACTCTCCTGCTACTTCCCATTTAGGAGGAGGGGATCTTCGGCAGTGAACAAGGAAATAAATGAGATCATTACAGACTGTAGCAAATGCCTTCAAATAAGTAAATGGATAATGAGAGAGAAGGTTAGAGGGGGCACTTTAGGTAAATAAATCAGGGAACAATCTTTCTGTGAGGTTAATACTGAGTGGAGATTGAAGGGTGAGAAAGAATCAGCTGTGTAGTAACAAGTGGAGAGAAGAGACAATACACAGTGGGGCCTGGAGGTGGGCAAGAGGCTGGCATGACCGGGGCACAGGAGAGGGCAGAGCATATTCCTCAGGAGGCATAGAGTAAGTAGCACTGGCCAGCTACTTTGAAGTGACCAGAACAAAATGAAAATGTGGAGCTTGTTTAAAAATGATTGCAGTTTCCAAGACGGCAAAAACACAGCATTAAGCCAAGTTCAGAGCTCTTCTGAGTGGGACGATGTGCACCTCCCCAGGGCACACATCCGTGAAGCTTGCCCTGGGGTGGGAAAGAGGTGGGAATGACCTGGGGTCTGAAAAGTACTGGAGTGAATTTTTCCCGTCACAAGAGAGTAGTATCTCATTCAAAGCTTTTAAGCCTTATCTTAAACCCTTAAGCTCCAGAAGTAGTTCTTGAAAGATACCAGCTTATTATCTCTGACAATGTTTGTCTTTAGATGTAGGAAGACTGACTAATGGTATATGAATTAGGTATCATAATTTATGAAGGTATTTTAAGAAATCGATAATAAAACATTTATATATAAAATGACGTGGAGTTTTTCTCTCTCTGGGAAATAATTTTTAAACTCTTATTTTCCTTGATCATTCTGTAATCCAAATTTGTACATTTAAGAATTCATTCATTAGTCTCAAAAAGTGGCTAAAACGACATAGACTGTATTTAATGCCTGCCACCATTCTCTATATTCACTCAAATTTCACCTTTTCACCCAAACAGCTCAACTCTTACTTTGTGTGTGAAATCTTCCCCAATTCCTCTAGTTTCCCCTCACCGAGACATGCCATTCTATGATTTCTACCAGTAGCCCCTCCTTCTCCAGTTAATGTTTGAGTCTGTGTATTTTGTGTGTGTGTGTGTATGTGTGTGTGGGTGTGGGTGTGTGGTGCTTTTGCCCCCTCGTTTGTCTTTGTAATTCCTTGAGGACTCCTTTCTTACTGTGCTTGGTTAGTTCTGGCCTATAAAAGCTACCGAGCTCATATCTGCTGTTATAAATGCTAATTACAAAATGTTAAAGCTGGAAAGGATCTAAGAGATCATCTGACTCATTCTCAAAGAGAAAAACTAAATCTTAAACATGGTAAATGATTTGTTCAAAGTTAGCAGCATGGATTTTTCATTTGACTCCATTAGGGAAATACACACACCATTTAGCACATAAGCAAACATGTTTTCTGTATGCTTGCTGGACTAGTATATTTCGTGGGGACCCTCTTTTACACAGGCACGTTACTGGGGACTAAAGATACAGAGAAAATATAATGGAGAGGAGACCTCTATGTGGAGAATTTCAACAAAAGACTAATATTTTTTAAATGATTAAGCTTATGGATCAAGATAATAGTCAGAATTTTTTCTTACTACCTGTGCACTACATATGTGAACTTGGGAATTATCATTTACTTTTAAAATCCTATCTTTTGTATTATTATTTTTATTGAATTTCACAATGAAAATTTCCATAGTGGATCTTTTAAAAAAAATCATCTGTATTCTTTGTTGGAAAGAACCTAAATTGAATTTAAATTAGAACTATTTTTGTATGTCAGAACATGTGATAGTTCTTTAAATTAGAGAGAGAGGATGATGAATTTCACATGTGATTTATTAGAGTTTTTGGAGTTGCTGACATGGTTGGGTAGGGTTGAATATGACAGAGAATGGAAAATGTTTGGGATTGCTCCTGGGCGCAAAGCATGAGTCCCCGGGGACTGAGTGAATTGATTGCTGCGCTACTGCAGGAGTGCAGCCGAGGTTAATTGGCGGGGTTTGCAGTCTGTGATTCTGCCATTGCTCTGCTGCTTTGGAATTAAAAAAGATGGTAGGTACTGTGAAAGGCCAAGTGGTAAAGGGTTCAAAGGTATTAGTAATCCGGGGATAGATCTGGGCTATCCACATGCTGAAGCAATCCCAAAGCGGGCTGAGGGGCTAGAGAACAAGATCACTGGGGGCAAGAATGGATTTATTTATATTTAAAAAGTAGGAGCAAGGGTCAGAAGTTTCCAGCCAGTGAAAGATTTCTCCAAGATAGAGATTTGGGACTGAAAGATGTGTTGAGTTACGAGGAGGCCTAAAGTGTAGCCATACCCCAGGGACTGAAAAGGGACATGAGGGGTTAAAGAGATAAGATGGTCTGAGAAGATCCTAAGCGTGTGGAAGGGACAGGCATTGCTGTGTCTGGTCAAGTACAGTCAAAGGGGAGCAGACGGACACATTGATTTTAGTGGGTGATCAGGTTGAGGCTAAAGGGGAAATGGTGTACAGTGTTTTTCTTGGCCTTTATGAGGGAAAGATTATACAGCCCATGGTGGAGATGATTGTAGGGGAGAGGGTGTTATGGGAACATCAGGATTTGTTGAAGGAGGAAGGTTGAAATTTCACTTATGAACAAGATGTAGGGAAATGTGTTCCTGAGTAGAAGAACACAGAGTCCATGATAATGGGGACAGAAAGGTGAACAAAGACTGTGTACATCTTGGTGGGAGACAGTGGCCCGGTCCACACCGGGACAAGGAGAAATGGGAAAAGGTAGTAGAGTGCTTCCCTGCCGGTCAATGCATATGTCAGAAACTGAAGGTCCGGCCCACATGGGAAGGTGGCCTGAGAGATGTGTGAGCCCAGGTAGCTCAGGAAGAGGGGATGGGGTATTTGCAAAATTTTATTACCAGAACGGTCAGCAATATCAGCTACTCCCAGCATTCAAATTGTAGGGGTGGAACCATTGCAGAAGTTTTGGACAGAACTAGTTTTTACTGATCATTTTGTTATGATTTTGGTGGGAAAAGAGGCAGGCAGGAAAAAAATAACTCGATGGGAAATAGCTTATGAAGTTAATAACACCTAAGACAGATTTGTATTGTATTTTTAAAGCAAATGCATGTTACTTTTATAGCAACAATTTCAAGCATATTCTTGATGATATTGGTTGATATGTGGAGAAATAAACCAAATACTTTCAGGGTTTGTAGAAACTATAAAAAAATCACAGTTCTCTCCTGAAAAAAATAGAAAAGATTTTCTTTTTAATTTTTAAAGTAAAATCACATCTTTTTTTTAACAAACTATATGTTATGGGAAAGAAACAAACTAAAACCAAAAGAACAAAGAAAAATTAGAAATGCTTGTGTTGTCCCCTTCTGTCCACCCCTGCTAGCATCGAAGTATCTGTAAGACTATAAAAATCAAATATGTGAAAATGCTGATTCATTCTCTGGAAAACTCTGCATTGAGTCAGTATAGTTTGGTTCTGGCAGTCTTCTGATGAGGCCCGAGATGTTTACCCATACACCAAAGCATCATCGTGAGGTCTCTAACCTCAGCACACGAAAGTGGCTTTTCAGTTCATGCCCACCTCACGTTGTTTTGCCAATAAGTTGAGTTCACTTAGAGTATTTCATTAGCTTTTAAGGAAAGGTTTGGACCAAATCCATTTTACTTTGCGTGATTTATTACCCTACTTATTCTTGACACCTTGATGATTCTGTTAATTAATAGCACTTTTTTTAGTTTCATATTTTTCCATTAGAACCTGAAAAAGGCTCTGAGCTTATCCTAATGATTTCATAGTCTCCATAGGTTTTAATATGTCTGAATTTCAACTTGTTAAAATCAGTGAAACTTAAATCAAAACTGAGAAGTTGTTTTGCGACTTTTAAAAACTATTGAAATGTCTTTAAAATAACTTCTATGATACTGAAATGTACTCCTTGGTAGTACGCACATACCATTTAGGACTACTAACTTCTATACTTAAGAAATAAATCTTGCTAATGAGGGTGCTGTTCAACAATAAGTTTTGCACTTATGCATGACCCAAATAATAATTATTCCACTCATGTGCCAAATGACTGTTGTTTCTTATATAACCTTGATGTTCCTCTTTGTACTTCCTCGTTTCCTCGGTCCATCGTAACGTACTCATATTTGTAGTTAACAGTTAAAATCTAATGTTAGGAGTATTTTTTAAGGCATTAGATAATACTGTCATCCTAAGTTATGAATTAAACAAAAAAATTTGAGGGAGATTTAAAGTTAATATAGTTTTGTTTCTTTATTTGCAGTTTTGGTGTTTTGCTTAAATTGCTAAGTGATTCGAAATTGAGTGTTTTGGCCTTTAGTTTATTTGACATCATTATAATATACCCCCCCCCAACACTTTGTGAATTCTTTCAAAGATTCTTTGTGAATCTTTGGTGTTAATAGAGTTTTTTTAGTTGAAGTAGCAAAACAATTTATTCAAGTACCTATTTGACTGTAAGACTGTGAGGGTTAGCATTTCTGAAGTCTAGACATTTTGCATCTTAGCCTTATTTCTCCTTGCAATTCACATTAATGAGAGGAAAAGACTTAAAACATATATCAGTGTTTTTGAAGATAATAGTAGATAGGCGGCAGAA
>VMDR010025368.1:0-14534 GCA_007922815.1 Macrotus californicus | reverse complement strand
CAAGATCATCCTTGTTTCATTAATAGCACCACTCACTCCTACCTCCATCTTGAAGCAAGTACCAGACATTGTATCATTTCAACTGTAAATATTTTAGAATCTTCCTAAAAATGAATTTTTCAAAAAATATCAATATCACACCTAAAAGTTCATCAGTTTTATTCAATACTTACACAATATTCAATATTCAAATGTCCATGTTTGTCTCATAAAATGTGTTAGTTTTTTTCAAATTAGGATACAAATCAATATAATTGGTTGGAATGTCTCTTAAGTCTCCTTTAACCAGGAGGTCCCCCTGCCTACCTTTTAAGATGAGGAATAAGACACAGGAAAGTTATTTGATTTTCCCCACAGACACACAGACAGTGGCCAAACCAGGATTTTACCCAAGTTCCCCACTTGTTCTCTGTGAAGGAAGAAAAAAGGGCCACGTAGGGTGGCTTCTTCTACTGCTGGCTCTAATGTGCTTCCCACCCTGGTCCCAGAGAGATATCATGAAGGATCTAGGTCACCTTAAGAGGGCACCTGACTTTTACCACACGTCTGGGGTTATAACCTGTAGTCCAAACACTCTCCTCTCATGCCAGTTTTCAGACCTCAGTGTATTTAATAAGACATTTAGGAGAAAGGAAAATTAAATGGCAACATACATTCTTTCATGGTCAGATCAATGTTAACTAAAAATTCTAGTCATTTAGTATCCTACATATTCCTAGTGTTTATAATCACCAAGATAATTTTCTACCCAAAGGTCTCAAATGCATAAATTAAGTGCTCCCTGCTAGTTGCCAAATCTATGGTCTTCCAGCCTTTGTCTCCATCCAGGACACCTAGGTTTCTCTGTAACACATCAACTGCCACAATAATGTGCTAAGTCAGGAGACAGTGGGGTCTGGATTCAGTTCTAAACTGAAAAACTGTAGACACCCCCTTACTTGACTCGCTGGGTTCCCAACACCTGTTAAATGAGTCAATTGTACCAAACAGTTTCTAAGAATCATCCTCAACCCCAAAGTGTGGCCTTCTTCTTCTGTTCATAGCTCAGTGTCTTCTTCAGAAGAATCTCCCCCACAGCAGGGACCCCGTGTCCTTTGTCAGTTGTCTCACCCTTTTAGAGCCTTTCAGTATAAGTACTTCTTTCACACTCCTGGTACCAAAATTCATGCTTCCTTTCTAGAACCTGCTTTTTCTCTGGCTCTTGTCTGTAAGTCATGGGCTGTGACCCTCTGTTCAATTGATCTGACATATGCTTTTTCCCAGGTATATGCCTATGAGTAGAATTCCTGAATCATATGGTGGTAGCTCTATGTTCAATGGTTTGATAAACTGACAACAGCTACACCATGTTACATTCCCACCAACAGTGTATTTGGGTTCAGATTTCTCCACAACCTTGCCAAAACATGTTATTGCTATTTTTTTATCATAGCCATCCTAGAGGGTATGCAGTTGTGTCTCATGTGGTTTTCATTTCAATTTCTCTAATGACTAATGATGTTGAGCATCTTTAAATGCATTTATAGATCATTTATATATCTTCTTTGGAATATCCTCCACTTTTCTTTAACAGACAGAAATGGGATAATTGAGGATATTTTATGCAAAATATAAAGGCGGTATCTTGGATAAGGCAAATAGAGAACACATTTTGAAATGGGGCAGACATTGCAGAGCCTGTGACTTAAAAACAGAGGGTCACAGACTTCAGCCATGACATTGACTTGCAGAAGTCAAGATAAATAGACACATGTGTACACACAGCAGCAGTGCACACAGCCTTCTGTAGCTAAACAACTGTTCATATTTAGGGGTTGTGGTAGCTATAGGATTATTCTGTAGAGATTGAGATGGAGTTTTGAGGGATTTACTGAATGAGAATACAAAGTAATAATGAACCAAGAAATCCTTGCCTTGCCTCAGTTTTGTGAGTGAATCTGTGTGACCGAGGGCACTGGGCCTCAACTTCTTCTTTGGTAGAGAGGGAGTATTGGGCAATATTTTCTAAGTATTTTACATATCTCTTTGAGAGTAAAGGAAATATCAAGGAATAGTGAAAAGGTTAAAAAATATACATATGGTTCCCTATCCAGGGCTTTTTTCTGCTGCTACTGCTGCTGATGATGATGATGACGATGACAACAAGGACTCCATAGATAGATTCAGACTCTGCAATATGAAAGTGTTTCAAAACCTTAAAAGGTGTAGAGGAAAGGTTTGGGGAAAAGAAGGTTCCCAGGGAAGGCAGTGGTAGAAACCGTACTGTTTACAGGAACATTTTTAAACTGCTTACAAATGGGTGTTTAATTATTAAACAACACTTAGGAGCATTTGCTATGTGCTGTAGTTGGAAAGAAAATGATATAAATTCAGAAAAGAAGCAAGGGGAGACATTTCAAGGATATGAAAAAAAGGAGAAATCCGTTCCAAGATCATTTTCCTCCCAACTCCAAGAAGCAGCAGCTGGTTGTGGCATCATTATAAGGAAGCTTTAGGATAAATGATGACACCTGCCAAGGGACTTCAGATACTCACAGGTCATGGAAAACATGAACTAATTAATTATCACAACACTCTTGTGAGGTGGGAAATAGCATATTCCGAGGTTTACAGATGGGGCAGTGTCAGCACATAAACGTAAGTGATTTGGCCCCTTTACACAGTGAAGTTGTCGCAGGGCTGGGAAGATGTCCTGGCATTTCAACCTCCAAACTTGATTTTCTTTTTCACGGTTGCATGGTTCAAGAACCACTCAATTGTGATACGGCACAGTTAAGAGGTAGCCCTGGGGCCAGGCCCCTCTCCAGCTAGACAGCTCTGCTCTGTTCCTCAGTGGTCTGCACTCTGTGCTCCGGGGAGGCATCTTTGGTGTTTCAGCTCAGCCAAGGCGGAAGATACAGTCTTCATGGAAAGGCAAAATGCACTCCCAGACATTCATTTTTAATTCCTATTTCAATTCATCCTCTTAGTGAAAGTGTTTCCTTTTTTTATATAATAATATTGGGTAGCATATGTACTCGTGTTTTATGGGCACATAATTACCAGGTGTAGTTATTCCCAAGGATATTAAATCAACACATTTGAGATGAGGACTTAAAAGTCATCTAATTTAACCCTCTTATTATATATGTTAAGTTACTCACCATGGACATAGAATTACCAAATATCAGAGTACAGATCATAGCCCTTATTTGAAAATGTCATGGGGGACTTCTTGCCTACATGGATGCATAGGTAGATACACTCTGCCTCCTTGCACAACCAAAAGAAGGACAACAACAAATTTTAAAACAAAAAGTAACCAGAACTGCCAGAAAATCGAACTGTATGGCAGTCCAACAACCAAGGAGTCAAAGAAGAAACACTCATTCAGACTGGTAGGAGGGAGGATACGGGCAGCTGGAGCAGAGAGGTCACATGGCAAAGCAGCAGCTAGAGGACCAGGCAGTCCAACATTTGTGTCCAGATAAACCAGAAGGAACAACTGGGGAGTGAGACAGACCACAAAACCCAGGGTTCCAGTGAGGGAAAAGAAAGTCTCAAAACCTCCGACTGTAAAATCCTGTGGTGGTTGCAACAGTGGGAGAAATTTCCAGCCTCACAGGAGAATTCATTGGAGAGACCCACAGGGTCCTAGAATGTACACAAACCCACCCACCCAGAAATCAGCACGAGAACGGCCCAATTTGCTTGTGGGTAGTGGAGGAAGTGACTGAAAACTGGCCCAGAGCTGAGCAAGCAGGATTGTTCCCTCTCAGGCCTCTCCCCAACATATAGCACCACAACACAGTGACAAGGGTTGCCCCACCCTGGCAAATACCTTACAATGTAACAGGCATGTTGAGACAAAAAAAATATATAGCCCAAATGAAAGAACAGATCAAAACTCCAGAAAAAGAACTAAGTGATGAGGAGATAGCGAACCTATCAGATGCAGAGTTCAAAACACTGGTAATCAGGATGCTCCCAAAAATGATTGTGTATGGTCACAAAATAGAGGAAAAAGTGAAGGTTATGCAAGGTGAAATAAAGAAGAAGATACAGGGAACCAAGAGTGAAGGGAAGGAAACCGAGACTCACATCAAGGATTTGTAGCAGAAGGAAGAAATAAACATTCAATCAGAACAGAATGAAGAAGTAAGAATTCAAAAAAATGAGGAGAGGCTTAAGAACCTCCAGGACAACTTTAAACATTCATAGGGGTGCCAAAAGGAGAAGAGGAAGAGCAAGAAATTGAAAACTTATTTGAACAAATAATGGAGAACTTCCCCAATCTGGCAAAGGAAATAGACTTCCAGGATGTCCAGGAAGCTCAGAGAATCCCAAAGAAATTGAATCCAAGAAGAAATGCACCAAGACATATCATAATTAAGTTACCCAAGAGTAAAGATAAGGAGAGAATCTTAAAAGCTGCAAGAGAAAAGGAGAGAGTTACCTACAAAGGAGTTTCATAAGCCTGTCAGCTGATTTCTCAAAAGAAACCTTACAGGCAAGAAGGAGCTGAAAGAAGTATTTGAAGTCATGAAAAGCAAGGACCTACATCCAAGATTACTCTATCCAGCAAAGCTCTCATTCAGAATGGAAGTGCAGATAAAGTGCTTCCCAGATAAGGTGAAGTTAAAGGAGTTCATCATCACCCAGCCCTAGAAAAACAAGATCAAAAACTATGAACAGAAAAGTGACAACAAACTCACAACTATCTACAACTGAACCTAAAAAAAAAAAAAACTAAGCAAACAACTAGAACAGGAACAGAATCACAGAAATGGAGATCACATGGAAGGTTATTAGCAGGGAGGTGGACAGAGGAGAATGGGGAAAAGGTACAGGGAATAAGAAGCATAAATGGTAGGTACAAAATAGACAGGGGGAGGTTAAGAATAGTATAGGAAATGGAGAAGCCAAAGAACTTATATGTATGACCCATGGACATGAACAGAGGTGGGGGAATGCTGATGGGGGGAGGAGTGCAGGGTGGAGGGAATAAAGGGGAGAAAAAAATGGGACAACTTTAATAGCATAATCCATAAAATATATTTTTTGAAAAAGAAAATATCATGGCTAGAAGTCTCCATAAAAGCTATCAACCCCAACAATGCATCTGGCTTTTAAATCTTCTGTACAGTCTCTCTGTTAAGCGGCTGCCCAGCTGTGATTAAACACAACCAATGATTAGAAAGCCACCACCTGCTCAGCAGCCCATGTCACCTCCCAATGGCGAAGAAGTCCTCCCTCCCCTTTAACATCAAATCATTGTCCCCTCCACAGTGATCGCCAGCCCCTGCCCCCCTATCTATAAGACATCTCTTATTTTATTCTTCCTGGTCATCTTTATTGCTGTTAAATTAATATTCTTTCAGTAAATGTTTAAAGTCCAATCTGTAGGTGTCACCAGCAATAAAATGATAAATAAGGAGAATAATCTAACAAAGGAAATTACACATAAATAGATACTTTTCATACAAGATGATATGACTGTTATGGAGCATGTGTAAAACATTCGGGGAACAAAGAAATTTTATTACTTGCCCACTATCTATAAGCACTGAAGATACAAAACTGTATTCCCTGAAGGAATACAGAGATATTCCCTCCACTTCAGAAGTTTATGGTCTAAAAAAACACATAAGAAATGTACAAGTTTGATTTGTTGTAAGAATCCAAGTGATGATGTGCTATGGGAATATGATAGCCTATTATGTTATTCATAGGACATTGCTGAGTATAAACAACCATAGCTATTAATAATCTTAGTCACTAAAAGTTAAGTGATCAGTAGAGCCACTGAATTGCACAACTCCAGGTGCCTTCTTCACATGATTTTCTGTGAGAATGGCAGCCCCTGGATACCAACTCCTGCACCTAAGTGCTGTGCACTGTGTACTGAGTGTGTAACATTGAACAAAAGAGATTAACTCTGCTCCCTTAAAACTTACCCTTCCGAGGACCAGACAGACATTTAAGAAATACATATGCAAATACATATATGACTATAGTTGTGCTCAATACTATACAAGGAAAAGAATAATTTGCTAGAAAGAAATGTAATTTTGAAAGGGATCAGAAAGACAATTTCTCTATGAGTACCTGGTATTTCCTCTCAGACCTAAACAACACACATTGATCAGGCCGAGAGAGGAAAACTATGCAGGGAGAAGGTGGGAGACTTGTGAGCTTTGGGGACAGAGAGAAGGGGCAGTGTTCCAGAAGTGAGTAGCTGGTTGAGGGACTAGAGCAAGGGGCCCACCACATGCAGAGCCTCGTGGGCCAAAGAGGAGTTCGGGGTTGAAGTTATATGTGGTAGGGTGTGATAGGAGGGAATTAGGTAACACGAGGGCTGGTGAGCAAGAGGGACTATGGAGAAATCTGTCAGTGCACGGGTGCACAGTAACAAATATCTACCTGAACTGTTTATTTTCAGTGTAAAGATTTTAATTTTGATCTGTTTCTTTTCTTTTTTCTAGATTTAATAGAAATGTTTTTAGTTAGAAAGTATGAAAACCTTGCTGTTGTGTGGTCTTTTGTCCTGCCTGAAACAGATCTATCTCAGTCAAGTATTTAACAACCTGTTAACGACAAACATATATGAGTCCATAAAACAAAACTGGTTCTGGCTGATTATTTCCTCTATCTTGAATATTCAAAATTGCTTGAGCCTCAGGCATTTTTTGGATTTTACTGCCATCTAGTGTCTCTGAAAACATAAGTTTACTTGTGTTTCTGAACAAGACACTCCCTGAAACCGTACAACTGAGCAAATACATTTCTGCTCTTGGAATGTAAGAATGTCTGTTCTGGTTTTATTTATATTGCACTGAAGTCGATATAAAATGTCTACTCATTTATAACCCTCTCTCTTATATCTGTCCAGTTATTCTGATTTGAACTCCTACTGTTTTCTTAAGACTTTCATTGTGAAAAGTCCTCATAAATGCTACGTGAGGTAGTCCAGCATGTCCATTGCACAAAAGTGTCTGGCTTAGGGAGCAAGTAGGAGTTGAAATCCAACCTATGTCCTCCTTCCAAATCAAGGGCAGAGGGACTGTGCCTGCTCCAGAACCAGCATCTTCTCCTAATTTGCAAATATAGGTTAGCAGCAGCCCCCTAGTCACTCCACAGTGCTTCCCACACAAAATTTAGTGCTCACTGCTCTCCTGAAGCTACTGGTTTTAGGATTAGTTTTAGTTTCTGTTTAAGTCTGTTTTTACAAGGCTCAGAAAAATCATTGGCCCGAAATGCATTCTCAAGTTACTTCCATTCAGTTAGGTTTGGTTCTGTTCATCAAAGTTTTGCAAAGAATATTGCAATAATGAATGCTCTTTTCAGAGTACAAGTGGGGATACCAGTGCATTTGTGTTAACACTCCTCCATGCACTTGCTCAGATGTACCAGAACACCTCTTCTTTTTCACCACATCCTTTATTGTAATTCTCTTTTTCATCCAAGGTCGCAAGCCACTCGTTTCCGTTGGCATCAACCAGCTCCTTTTGACAAGCAGCAGACATGGGCAATAGACAACGTCTATATCGGGGATGGCTGTGTAGACATGTGCAGTGGCCATGGAAGGTGCATGCAAGGGAACTGTGTGTGAGTAGACTTGTTTTCTTCCTTCTGAAAAAAGTTTCTGATTCGCATTCCAGCCAGCAGATTTTTTGGAAACTGGTTTATTAATCACTTCCAAGCTACCTTAGGTTATACATTTTTCCTAAAATCTGATATTGAGCTAACTATGGAATTTATGGAGATTATATCTTCATCCTTGCTTGGAGATTAGGAACTGAACAATAGCCATCTTGTCAGGAGAAGGCTGAATTATAATTGACTGTATTTTATTTCCTTCTGTATTTCTACAATATACCAGAACCCTGAAATAGACATTAGAAGAGAGAGGTCCAGGAGTGTAGTATGTTCTGACCAAAAGTAATACATTAGTATTTTCCTCACATAGGTCTGAATATACTCATATGTAATGATATACATTCTTGTGGTTCAATTGATATTCCTCTGTTGTTTGCATAAGAAAGTATATAAATGCCCAATCAATTTACCAGGCATATTTGATGGAGAGGCCTAGTACTTTACTTTTAGAGATCCTTGGCATCTTTGGAAGGATCTAAATAGGGTGCGTGTCAATGTGTATGTGTGTGTGTTGTGTACTACAGGACTCTTGCTTTATTTTCAAAGATTATGCTGTTCAGTGAGGTGGTGTAAATGAAGATGCTGAGAGAGAATTCATAGCCCCTTCTTCACTAATCTTTACACACTTGGGAAGTGTTTCTTTTGTTCAATGACTCTAGCCCATATCCAGAATGATCTCTGAGACTCTAGAGCCTCCCAGTTCTGTGTTCATATATTTGTTCCCACATCCAACAAAGAAGTCAGTCCTTTGGTCAGAGATGGCAGATGCTATCCAAAGCACTTTGTGCTGTTTGGAACGTGGCTTCTTGGATTCCCAATTGGCCAAAAGGCTCTATTGAAAAGGCAAAATTTGATAAGTTATTAGGGCCTACCAGTTTAGTTTGGCAGCTGCAATTGTTTATCACCCATCCTGAGATGTGTCATATAGAGACAGGGCCTCAGTAAATTTCTTGAAGTTACTTCCTTCTCTCCCCATTTAAGCCCAAGTGGCTACTTTCAGAAAGTCCAGAGGCATTTAATTCACAGTTTACTTTTAACCTAAAGCCCTCTTAAGGAGAGCAGGTGAATTCTGGCGTGCTCTGTGAAGATAAGTCACCTGTCATCATCATGGACTAGGAAAAAGAGTTGGCTTCACTGATTTGAGAACACACATTTGGGGGCTTTGTTTGATGTTGACTTTTCCTTTCTCTTTCTCCATATCCAGCTGTGATGAACAGTGGGGTGGCCTGTACTGTGATGAGCCCGAGACCTCCCTTCCAACTCAGCTCAAAGACAACTTCAATCGAGCCCCATCCAACCAGAACTGGCTTACTGTGAACGGAGGAAAATTAAGTACCGTGTGTGGAGCTGTGGCTTCAGGAATGGCTCTTCATTTCAGTGGGGTGAGTGTTTGGCTACTGGTTATTTATTTCTGCATCCTCTGAGTTTTCCCCAAATGGCTGAGTCTCTTTTGAAGTTTAATTGACAAATCAAGATACAGAGTTATACATTCTAAATACACAACCCAGATCTGAACTTGCAACTTTATATATATCAGAAAACACTAATTATTTCCCTCATTTTTCTATCATAAATCAGTTGAGACAATTTAATTATGCAGAGTAATGCCTGCATGATGCATATTTAAGTACACATTTTTAGGACATAAATGAATTTCCATCCTGGGAGAGAGTGCTTTTGCACAATGTGTGAGAGTCTTCTATCTTGATGGTGCTGTAACTGAAAACTCTTGAGCTTTCAACAGATTTTGGATTTACAGAACCAAAATCTGAAAAATGAACTTTACTGTTTCCTGAGTTAATAACCATTAATCCTTTCTGTAAATTACCTGAGAAAGAATAATTGTCAGTAATTCTAGATACTTTTATTTATAGCAAATTATTTTGTGAATGACAGCAGCAATGTTAGAAATTTTTTCAGAAATTTATACTCATTCTACATTGCTACCAAAGATGACTTGTTTAAAAATAGTATTTCTCCAATACCATAATTAAATACCCTTCATAGGCAATTTAATTTTAAAAAATTATTAATTCCCTGTCAGCTCTTTAGTTCCCTATCATGCCCCACCTTAGTGTTCACATTTGTGCCAGTGAAGTATATTATTTATATCCAGTGTTTTAGGCCTAAGAGTAGCAAGAGAACATACAGTATATGAGATTTTGTAATCAGCAACACTGACTAGGAGCAGTGTTTGTTCATAATACTCAGCTTAGGTGGAACTCTAAAGAGGCCTAGTTTTCCTCCTATGCCCAACCAAGAAATCTCTACCTACTACATTAATTAATACTAATGACATTAAAATCAACTATAAAAGTTTAAATAAAAAGCATTATAACTATTATCTCTAGTTATAATAAATGGCTGTGAATAACTTGGAATAGTTTAGTAAAAATGGAACAGTTACTTTAATTCCAGCTCTCATCTTGCTTATAGGAAAACAGAAGAGGATCTCCTTGAATAAAATACATTGCCTTTGTAAGTAAGTAAGAATACTGAAATGTCAAAATTCAGCAAATATTTGCTGAGTACCTACTCTGTGCTAGAGGCATGTTAGGAGCAAGTGTAACAGGAGAGATGATAAGAAAATGAGTATTACAATGCTATGTGACTCGTATTCAAAGAGAAAACAAAAAGGATGGAAGCCAGAGAGAACCTATAACCTGCAACCACAATTCCTAACTGTCTGTTGCATTCTGCTTTTCCTTAGGGTTGCAGTCGACTGTTAGTCACCGTGGATCTAAACCTCACTAATGCTGAATTTATCCAGTTTTACTTCATGTATGGATGCCTGATTACACCAAACAACCGTAATCAAGGTGTTCTCTTGGAATATTCTGTCAATGGAGGCATTACCTGGAACCTGCTCATGGAAATTTTCTATGACCAGTACAGTAAACCTGGGTTTGTATTCTATTTTATCTCATCTCTGTTAACTAGTATGATTAGCAAAGATTCTTGGTCAGACCTGCCAGTAAATCTATCACAGGGACCAAAGAGGACCCCAACCTTACTCATCAGTAAAGGATGCCTCCAAGACTGATGTGAAGATAAGGTTTTTGAGATAGATAAACAGCTGGTTTGGGTTTTTAAGACCAATTAGTTTTCAATTTCAGAATAAGGTAACATACACTATCACAATGCCAGTAATGAATAGATCCAGTACAAAAACCCATATAAATTCATGAGACTGTGATAAATAAGTTCAATATTTTGGGAAAATGTAAACAAAAATATTTTTTATATAGTGTTCACTCCATTTTAAAGAATTGAGGGCTAGAAAATAAACACAATAAAATATAAGTATCCATAAGAATCCTAGAGCCTAGTTTTAAATTCCTTGTTTACAAATCCTGAATAAACCCAGTGCATGGATCATTTTTAAAAATACATATTCTTGAAGGACAGAAAGCAATCAATGTGACTAATTAGGAATGTCAAAAAGTTTGTTAAAAAGGAAAAGAGCATATTTATTAAAGTAGGAGGAGAGGAAGGAAAAGGAGTGTAAGACAAGAGAAAAAGAGAAAAGGAGAAGGTTGGAGGACTGGAGAGCAGAGAGAAAAGGGGGGAAAGATGAGGAGAGGAATAAGTTCAGCCTAATCAAGAATAAGGAAAAGCACCAGAAAAATAAAATAAAAGAAGGAAGAGGAGGAGAGAAAACATAGATATGTAGATAATACATCAGTGCATGGAAAACCAGGTATAGGCTACAAATTAGATAAAATAAAAACTTTTAAAATATTGTAAATGATCATTTAAATTCAACATATTAGTTAAGAATAGGTTCAGCTATGAATGACAGAAAACCCAAAATGATGTAAACAAAAGGGTTTTTCCCCCTCTGTTACAGAACAAAACTGTTACAGAACAGACCTGGGGGGATGCAACTGAATGGACCCACCCTTTTGCTCCTGGGGTCCCCTCCCCCTGTACTCGCCTTCCCCACCGCCAGGGAAAGATGTCTCTCAATGCCAGAGTTTGGTGAAAAGGAAAGGAATTATTTAACACCCACAAACACACAGTCCTTTCTCCTTCCCTTTGCCCAGTCTGAGATACCGTATCTCAGGAAAAGAAATAGAAGTCCATGGTTCTTCTCTGCCCAAGCCATGTGGTCCCAAAAAGACTCTTATGTAAATAGCCCAGGGCTGCTCCAGTGATTCCACAAAAGCATAGAGACCCAGGTTCCTTCTACCTTGCACTACTACCACCCTCAACACAGGACCTCCAAAAGGGGAACTCTAGTTCCTCCACATTCCAGCCAGCAGGAAGGAGAGTGGGCAAGAAGGGTGTGCTGTCTCCCTTCAAGGACACTTCTTGTAAGTTGCCCATATTTCCATTCCCATTCCAGTAGCCAGAACTTTGTCACAGAGACACACCCAGATGCAAGAGTCTGTACACATTATCTCCTTTCTGGGTGACTACTTGCCTGCCTAAAAAATGGGTTGCTATTATAAAGGAAGAAGGGGAGAATGGCAGTTGAGGAAGTGCCAGCAATCTCTGCCACAAGCAAAAGATTTAAATCCCACAGTTGGATTAAGGTTGGACACCAATAAAAGAATCCAGTAGAATCTAAGTGGTACACAAAACCATAGGGAAAAAAAAAATGTGCTCATCTATTAGTAGGAGATAATAGACATACCAAGTAAACCACTTTCTTGGTCTTTATGGAGGAAGTGATAAAGATTCACAAGTGCGAGCTCCTGAACACTTAGACAGCATTATATACAGGGAGGAGCAAGTTATGTTTCTGTAGGACAAAAGCATAAATGTCTAACTTGCTTTATTTTTCTAAAGGAGAAGCTAGTTGACCAAGATAGGAACTGTGTTCATAATTTATTTACTTAAAATTTTAGGAGCCTTAGATAAATTTCCACTTCAAAGGTTCTTAAATGTGGTCAAGAATTTATCAGAGTAAGGAAACTGATATAGAAATAGGAAAGAAAAATAAAGCTATTAAAGGATGATTGCGCTGGGTAAAGAAGTATAATTGTGCATCCCTCCAGGAATGGATAGATTTTCTGATATTACTTAGTATATTTTAAAATGTTAATTAAACATGCTAAATCAATGGAGATAAATTATAGAAAGATCTTACAGGGTGAACATACAAAAAGGTGGTGGGAGGGGCACAGATGACCTTCAAAATTAAGATGCATGAGGAAATGAACTTTGGAAAATATGATTTGCCTAAAGACCAATGGTCTCCAAACTACCAGTAACTACACAGTAAGGTCTAGGACTCACAGTCTACACCAGCCTTCCCTAAGACCAAGATCCATTAAGCTGTCATGGCCCAAAACTGCACAAAATGATGGACATAGTCAAACAAAGTATTTAAAATCCAGGTACTGTATGGAAATTCAACTAAAAGCATCCTAGCTTTGAATAGATCTTGCTTGATCCCCAAGGGGGTATTTTAGACTTTATTTTTAGTGGGTTAAGGTCCATGTTGGAGCTTAGAGCCATGTTTTTCCATGTCTGTCCTTGGTGACTGAGCCAGAGATGTCATGCTGGGCTTATCAGCCCATGGCTCTTGCTCAGCATTTCTTAGCATAATGTTTTGAATAAAACATAAAGGCAAAGTCAACATCAAACCACAGGCAACTGATAAAGTAATTACGTACAGCCTGGTACTGTCAGGTTGAGAATCCAGACGTCCTGCCACAATCTAGTGTGCATGTTTCGAGGAAATTGCTGCTGCAAGCAGAAAATTGTGGAGTCCCTCTGAGGCTACCCAGGGGCTATTGAGTAAGTTGGTATTTCCTGGACACTTGAACTGTTCACTTCATATTTCCCCAGTTTAATGACTTGAGAGACTTCATAAGATCAAGCCAGTTCATCATGGTTTTTAAAGATTATTTTAGTCAATGTCCCCTCCTCACTTACCCTGTGACATGGTTATAAATCTGTTACTTACATGAGGCATTTGACAAGATTTTCCCCACCCCCACCATCATTTTCTCACAGGTTCGTGAATATCCTTCTCCCCCCTGATGCTAAAGAGATTGCTACTCGCTTTCGCTGGTGGCAGCCAAGACATGACGGCCCAGATCAGAACGACTGGGCCATTGACAATGTCCTCATCTCAGGCTCTGCTGACCAGAGGACCGTCATGCTGGACACATTCAGCAGTGCCCCTGTGCCCCAGCACGAGCGTTCCCCTGCAGACGCCGGCCCTGTCGGGAGAATCGCTTTTGACATGTTTATGGAGGATAAAACTGCAGGTAAATTTTTCATAATGCTAAATAAAAATCCAGTGGAAATGCACTTTGGTTTTGGCTCTTTACAAAAGAGGGGAATGTGAAACCTTTTGCAGATTCTCAAATGATACAGGAGCAGTGAAAGTGGGGATCACCCTTTTGTTTTTCTCGTCCTTGCTAGTTTACATTATAACTAAGCATTTTCTTTCTCTCAAGCCATCAACTATGTTTTAATAAATAACATCCTATAATTTTGTTAACAGGAGTATTTTATTTTGTTAGAAAATTTTCCATTTCTGTTTCCATTTTCTACTTTGTGTAGAAAGCCAACACTTTCTGGTCACTTGTTTTAATATCAGAAGACAGGTGTTTCGTTAGCTATTGTGCCTGTCGGATGCATTTGTGATGGCATTTCCTGTTTCAGAGTGTCCAGAGTCTTGATGATTACTCTTCATTCTCATGGCGCAGTGATCTGGTGAACTAGCAAGGATCTCTTCATGCTATTCTTATCTTCAACGTCTAGTTTTCTTTTCATTTCATAACACTATCTTGGTCACCTTTTTTTAAAGTTGTGTCTTATTATATTATGTGGCTTTGTCATGCCATATCTGTGGTCACACTCCATAGTACCTTCAGGTCAAGTAGATATGTTTAACTGTACATTTTACTGACAATGCAAATGTTACCCAAACAGTG
>VMDR010025367.1:0-14544 GCA_007922815.1 Macrotus californicus | reverse complement strand
TATAGATTTTAAGTCTGCAATTCCCCATCTGTATATTGCATTTTGTGTTCTCCACCCACAAATTCGTCTTCTCTCACCATGTATTTGACACCCCTTCCCTCTGGAAACCACCATACTGTTGTCCGTGTCTGTGAGTTTCTGTTTGTCTGGTTTGCTTGCTGCTTTCAGCTTTATATCCCACATATGCTTGAAATCATGTTTTTGACTTTTTCCGTCTGACTTATTTCACTTACAGCACGATATTCTCAAATGGCTATTTCGTTTCTCGTGACTGAGTAGTATTCCATTGTGTGCGTGGACCTCATTTTCTTTATCTGACCGTCTGTAGGGCACTTGCACTGTTTTCCTGTCTGAGCCACTGTGAATAGTACTGCAGTGAGATAGGGGTGCATGTATCTTTGCGAGTAAATGTTTTCAACTCTTTCAGGTGGATACCCAGAAGAGGAATTGCTGGGTCATGGGTCATCTTTACCTTTTCACTAAAAGGAAGCTCTTCACAGCTTCTCTTTGGCATATCTGACTTGCCAGCATCACTACTTTGGTGCTTTCAAGCCATTTATTAAGTAAAATAAGGGTGACTGAACACAGGCACTGTGATACCGCCACAGTGGACAACTGAGAGAGCTAGCAAGTGACCGGCAGGCGGTAGCACACACAGAGCGTGTAGGCTGTGGACAAAGGGGCGGTCCACATCCAGGGCGGGATGGGGTGGGATGGGGCCGGATTGTGTGAGGTTCCCACGTGCTACTCAGAGTGGCATGCAATTTAAAACTATGAATTGTTTATTTCTAGAATTCTCACTTAATGTTTTTGAAGTGAGGCTGACAGTGGGTAACAAGCTGCAGAAAGCAAAACCACAGGTAAGAGGTACTACTCTAACGCGTTTTGGAGTTAAGGCTTTAAACTTGGTAAAATGACCATTTCCAGCCTCCGTTTCCGCTAGTTGATTCGATGTATATGTTTTGGTGTGATCTGTCCTATTAACTTACATTGTGTTATCTTATGAAAAGTTTTTCTCCTTTAATGAGGTTATGATGACTCCTATTCCTCCCAGTTCTTCAATGGTGGTTGGGCCAACCACCAGGCTCTTCACACCATTGTGCTGGGGTCACATCCATGCTGGTGTGCACCTCCACTTCGGTTCAGCTTTCTACATTCGTTGTGCTCTTTTCTGTCAGCCGGCCAGGATTGGGTTAAATATATCTTCTCGCTACATTCCCCCGCATCAGTTGAGAAAGCATTTTACCCACATTTTCCTAACAGAAATCCTTCTCTTCAGACAGAGAATTAAAGACTCCTTGTGCTGGGGAGAAAGGAAAATTATTGTTTTGTGTGGACACAAATTTTGGATTTTCCAGGAAAATGAGGACATTTCAAAATTTGGTGAACAATATACATATAAAAAATGATAAAATAGGATTGCCTGTATTTGTATTCTGTCACCTGACATATGTTTAAATGAATTGGCCTGTGCAGGAGTACTCGGAGGTTTTGTGGATTCAGTTCCAGATCACAGAAATAAATCGAATTTCACAGTAAAGCAAGTCACTCGATTTTTTTGGTTTCACAGTGCACATAAAAGTTACATTTACACTATACTGTACTCGAGTGTGCAATAGCATTATGTCAAAAAAAAGTACTGTACATAATAAGAAATTGTCACTAAAACTGCTAACCATCATCTGAGTGTTCAGCAAGTCGTCCTCTTTGCTAGTGGAAGGTCCAGTGTTGGTCCTCGTGGCTACTGACCGGTCTGGACACGGGTGCCTGAAGGTTGGAGTAGCTGTCGCAGTTTCTTAGAATAAGACAACAGTGAAGTTTGCCGCATTGATTGGCTCTTCCTTCTATGAGTGATTTCTCTGTAGCATGTGATGGTCTTTGATAGCATTTTACCCACAGTAGAACTTTCAAAATTGGGGTCAGTCCTCTCAAACCCCGCTGCTGCTTTAACAGCTAACTTTGTCATGCCCTAAATTGTTCTTGTCCTTTCAGCCTTCTTCAGAGCACCTTCACAAGAAGCGGCTTCCATCTCAAGAAACCACTTTCTTTGCTCATCCCTAAGAAGTAGCTCCTCACCTGTCTATTAGTTTTATTAGGAGATTTCCCAATTCAGCCATTTTTCAGTCTCCACATCGGATTCTCTTGCTGTTTTCAGCACATCTCCAGTTACTTCCTCTTGTGAAGTCCTGAGCTCCTCAAAGACATCCATAAGAGTTAGAACCAACTTCTCTTGAACCCCTGTTAATGTTGATATTTTGACCTTCCCATGAATCACGAGTGGTTTTTAACAGCATCTAGAATGGTTAATCCTTGCTAGGAGGTTTTCAATTGACGTTGCTCATATCCATCAGAGGAATCACTGTCTGTGGCAGCTATAGCCTTACAAAATATATTTCTCAAATAATAAGACATGAAAGGTAGAATAGCTCCTTGATCCATGGGCTTCCGAATGAATGCTATGTTAGCAGCGATGAAAAATACATTATTCTCCTTGTACATCTCTGTCAGAGCTCTTGGGTGACCAGGCGCATTGTCAATGGGCAATAATATGAAAGGAAACCTTTTTTTTCCCTCAACATGGGCTTAAAATGTTCAGTACGCTATGTTGTAAACAGATATGTTGCTATCTAGGCTTTGTGGTTTTATTTACAGAGAACAAGCCGAGTAGATGTAACATAATTCTTGTTTTATTCGGTGGGTTGGGGTGACACTAGTTAATAAGATTATATAGGTTTCAGGTGTACATTTCTATTATACATGATCTGTACATTGCATTGTGTTCTCAAAGTCAAATCATCTTCTGCCATATATTTGACCCCTTTATCCTCTCCTATCCGCCGACTCGCCCTCCTTCTGATAACCACTATATTGCTGTCTGTGTCTGTGCATTTTTGTTTGTTTTTCTTGTTTGTTCATCTGTTGCTTTCAGTTTTATATCCAACATATACTCACATGATCCTTAACTTTTTTGGTCTGACTTATTTCACTTAGCATGATATGCTCAAGGTCCATCCGTGTTGTCCCAAATGGCAGTGTTTCATCTTCCCTTGTGGTATTCCATTGTGTATATGAGGTCTGTCCAGAAAAAGTCCAGCCATTGTTAGCATAACGAGAATGCTTTGCACGTCGTCGATGTAACCTGGCAGCCAAGGAGAGGGGACTGGAATGCTCATGCATGAACAATGATGACTTCACTGCTCTAGTCAGTGGGGGTGATAGACACTGTTGAGTGAGCATGTGTACTGTGTGACTGTCACATTCAAAATGACTGAGTGAGTAGAGCAACGAATCTGAATCAAATTTTGTGTTAAGCTTGAACATTCCTCCAGGGAAACCATTCAGATGATTCAGAAGGCCGCAGCTATGTACCACTAGTGATTGGCAGCTTCATCACGACAGTGTTCCCACTCATGCGTCACGTTTCATGCAGATTTTTTTTGTGAAACATCACATCTTCCAGATGACTCAGCTCCACTACAGCCCAGATTTGGCGCCCTGCGACTTCTGGCTTCTCCTTCTCCCAAAACTAAAATCACCTTTGAAAGGGAAGAGATTTCAAACCATTGATTGGATTCAGGAAAATGTGATGGGGCAGCTGATGGCGATTGGGAGAAGTGTATGAGGTCCCAAGGTGCCTACTTTGAAGGGGACTGAGGCATCAGTGTCCTACATACAATGTTTCTTGTATCTTGTATCCTCTTCAATACATGTCTCTATTTTTCATAGTACGTGGTTGGATACCGTCTGGACAGGCTAATGTGTGCTACAACTTCTTTGTCCAATCATCTATTGAAGGGCACCTCTGTTGTTTCCTTAGCTTCTTAAGGACCCTAGGGTTTTCAGAATGGTAAGAGAAAATTGTCTTCAACTTAAAGTCGCCAGCTACATTAGTGCCTAACAGAAGAGTCAGCCCATCCTTTGCAATTTTGAAGCCAGGCATTGACTTCTCTGTAGCTATGAAAGTCCTGAGTGGCATCTTCCAATAATGTAAGGCTGTTTTGTCTACACTGAAAATCTGTTGTTTAGTGTAGCCACTTTCGTTAATTTTCTTAGTCAGATCTTCTAAATAGCTTGCTGCAGCTTCTACATCAATGTTTGCTGCTTCACTTTATACTTTTGTGTTAAGGAGACATCTTCTTTTCTTAAACCTCATGACCAAACCTCTGCCAGCTTCCGATTTTTCTTGTGCAGCTTGCTCAGCTCTCTGAGCCCCGTTAGAGTCGAAGAGAGAGTCAGGGCCCGGCTCCGGACTAGGCTTTGGCTTAAGGGAATGCTGCTGCCGCCCTGGTTATCTGTCTAGAATGCTGAACTTTCTCCGTGTCAGCAGGACGGCTGCTTCCCTTTCCTGTCCTTCGTGTGTCCGTTGTACTTTGCATTCACAGCCTGACTCTCTGGTACAAGATGCCTAGCTTTCAGCCTGTCTCAACTTACTACATGCTTTCCTCACTAAGTATAATAATTTCTAGCTTTTGATATAAAGTGAGAGATGTGTAAGTTTTCCTTTACCTGAAAACTTTGTACGGTTATTAATTGGCCTGATTTTAATATGTTTTGTCTCAGGGAGTAGGGAAGCCCAAAGAGAAGGCGAAAGACAGGAGAACCCCTGGTCACTGGGGCACTCGGAACACACATTTGTCAAGTGAGTTTGCCTTCTCACGTGGGCCCAGTTCATGGTGCCCCAAAACATTACAAGAGTAGCATCATAGATCACTGCTCACACATCACCATAACAAATGTAATAACGAAAAAGTTTAAAATCTTGTGAGAATTACCAAAACGTGACAAAGAGGCATAAAGTGAGTGAATGCTGTGGGAAAAAATGGCACCAACAGTCTTGCTCGACGCAGCGTTGCCACAAACTTTCGATGTGTAAAATGCACAACAGTGAGGTGCAGTAAATGAGATATGCCTGTCGTTTGTCTTCAAATGCTGACATCTGCCTCTTAGGCTGTTTAATTGTGCTACCTTCTTAAACAGTGAAAATCATATTCTGTGTCCAGGCTGATATGTTCATCTACTATAAACATTACTGCCTATGATAACAGGTAGAATGAAAAAAAAATTTTTATATACATTGCAGCTGGGAGAGACTTCTGGGACCACCACAAATCATCCCTGTCTTTCAGAGCTTGCTGACAAAAAAGCATGGAAATGTAAAGCCCGGTCTCATACAAGCTGACTTTGAAAACATTAGCTTGTTTAGACCACCGTTCATTCTGTTGTTGTTATTGTGGTTTTCTTTTTAAGATGCTGTGTATTCAACAAGCTCTTCTAATTAATGTATTCTTTGACATTAGTAGTCTCTTTCTTTATGAACCAGTTTCTCTTCTACAAGCCATCTCTGGCTCCTTTTTTGTTAGAGATTAATAATGAGAATAATGAAGCAAATGGTTATTTGTGCAATCATGATTGACAAAGGTCATTAGAACAAGAATCTGCCCAGAAGCAATGACTAGGTTATGAAAATGTTATGGAATACTGAAACCAATCACCATTTTTGACATTTAAGAAATACTATTCCCACTTTAATCATGATGGCCTGTTATAAAAGTATTTGTGCAGAATAATCTCATTGGGCAGTAATTTTTATACCAAAAGTATACATAATTAAGTATAAGGGGGAGATTCAGATGTGATCTGAGAGAAAAATGGGCCTGGGGAGGAAATGACCACAGTGAGAAATGAGGAACAGAACTCTCTTAGGTAGAACTGTCTCCCAGACGCCTGACCTACACAGTTAGATGACCTTTTCCATTTATTGTCTTCATCTGGAGCGCTTTGCAAGTCTGAGGAGCTGTTGGAGAGGGTAGCCTAGGTTAGGCTGCTATATTCTTCATACTAGACTCATGTAAGGAGGTATATGGATGGAAATTGTCCTTGTGATGGTTTGATTGCTGAAACACTGCCTGAACTAGCATTTTGCAAAAACAAACAAACAAGACGAAAATCTAATTATATCCCTTTGTGTTTAATATAGTCATAGCTTTGTAAATTAGGTAGTAATTATTTTTCCCAGAACTGTACCATCACTTCCACCTTGCATTTGTTTCTCTGTTTTTTGGGAGTTTGGGGGCTTGATAATAGCTTTATTGAGATAAAATTCACATATAATAAAATTCAACTTCTGAAATATTTGATTCGGTGTTTTTGACTATATTCCTAAAGCTGTGCAAAGACAGCATCTCATTTCAGAGAATGTTTATTACCTCCTCATAAAACCCATTAGCAGTGGCTTCCTCTTTCCCTCCCCCAGACACTCACAGCCAATGATGTACTTTCTGTCTGTCTGGCTTTGCCTCTTCTGGACAGTTTGTCTGTCTGTCTGTCTGTTTGTTTGTTTTTCTTCTGCTTTTCCCACAGTAGGAACTTAAGGAAATTGGAGAAGAGAATAGAAAGTGAGTGTGAATGAATGTAACTCTTGTGATTGGTTTACTTAGTACTGAGTATTCTTTCCCCTGGCTCATTGGAAGAAGTACTTAAAACAAAAAAAGAATAGCAACAGCTTTATATAAATGAAATCATATAATATGTAATATTTTGTGTTTTATATAGGTGAAATAATTTAATATGTAATATTTTGTGTCTGGCTTCTTTAGCAAAATTCAAGGTTCATTCATACAGTAACATGTAGCCATACTTTGTTTCTTTTTACAGCTGAATAAGACTCCTTGGCATAGATATACCACATTTTATTTATCCATTTATCACTTGGTGAACATTTAGGTGTTTTCACTTTTTTACTGTTATGAATGATGTGGCCTTGAATATGCATGTACATGGCTTTATGTGGGCATATATTTTCACTTCTCTTGGGTATATACCTACAAGTGGAATTGCTGGGTCATATGGTGGCTATGTGCCTAACTTTTTGAGGCACTGCTAAATTATTTTCCAAAGCAGCAGCACCATTTAATCTTACCATCAGCCATGTAGGAGGGTTTCAACGTTTCCATATTTTTGTCAGTGTGTAGTATTGTCAGTCTTTTCTATGATAGTCGTCTTAGTAGATGCCAAGTGGTATCTCAATGTAGTTTTGATTTGCATTTCCCTAATGGTTAATGATATCCAGCATCTTTTCTAGTGCTGCTTGGGCATTTGTATATTTTCTTTGGGGAAATATCTATTCAAGTCTTTTGCCTATTTTTAATTAGGTTAATAGTTTTTATTGTTGACTCATGTAAGGTGTTATTATATTTTGATAACATTCCCTTATATATGTGATTTACAAATATTTTCTCTCATCCTAGGCTGTCTTTTCAGTTTCATTTTTTGAAGCACAAACTTTTAAATTTTGAAGGCAAACTTCTTTATTTATTTTTTCGTTTCTCTTTTTTAAGTGACCATTACCTAATCCAAGATCACAAAGATTTACTTTTATGAATTGTATAGTTTCAGCTCTTACATTGAGGCCAATGATTCATTTTTAGTTAGTTTTGTCTATGGTGTAAGGTAGGGATCCAGTCTCCTTTTTTTGCATGTGTTTGCATTTGTTTTAATTCAAACTTAAATGTTTAGAGAGAAATGTCTCTTCAAATGAGATACATTCAAATGAAAATACATTTTCTATGTTCGTCTGAAGACTACACTTACCTGCACTTTCACCAAATATGGTTCCATGTCTGTCTCTATTCTTCTTGGAATCTGAAAAGCAGCACTCATGGGTGCACTTTGAATTCATTTGTTCGGTTTTTTCCCTTAATTCACAATCTCACCTCTTCAGCTACAGTACAGAGAATGCCAAGAACTTCTAAGCCTCTACCAGAAATATCTATCAGAACAGCAGGAGAAGCTCACCATGTCTCTCTCAGAACTTGGTGCTGCAAGAATGCAGGAACAACAGGTAAGCCTCTTTATCCTCACCTTTTCTTGTTTTTAATGGATCAGCAAGATTGAAGAGTCATTTGTCTTTTACTTTGTCTCACAGTATATGCAGGGTGAGGCAAAGTAGATTTACATGTGTTTGTATGGAAAATAATACAATAATTAATAAATAATAATATAAGAATAAAGTCTGTTTCAGGTACTCAGTCGAAATCCTACTTTTGTCCCACTCCATAATGTCTTAAAACATGGAAATACAGTATGTGCTTGAGCTGGTGTCTTTTACCTCCCTCTCTCCCTTCCCTCTCCTGTTCCTGGGCCCCGAGGTCAGGAATGATCACTTGAAGCAGGGTGTTGGGTCTCTGAGGAAGCTCCTGGCTGTATGGAAGCACAGCAGGAGTGGTGAAGAAAGCTTGCTACCCTGTTGCTTAATGGAGATCAGGTGGGCTGTTTGTTACTCATTGTCCTTGTGGAAAACGCTGAGTCTTTCCTAACTCATGCTTACATTTTTAGAATAGTAAAAGTGACTTGGTAACTCATAAAAGCTTTAATTGGGTAAAATTAAAATGTTTTGCATGATTTTGTTTGTGTATATATGTATTAGTTGCAAATATACATGTGAGAGTGTAGATATATTTACATACATGTCATCACATGTTATATAGTATACAATTAAATGAATGTTTAGAACCTTGCCAGTTGCATCTCACTTGCCCTTGAGCAAATGATACTTGATTTCATTTTTATATCCACGTGAGTTTAAATCTTCAAATAGATGGAGATAAGCTTGATATTTTAAAACATTTTAGGGAAAAGGCTGTGTAGTAGAGTCAAAGTCATTCAAATTAAGCATTAAAGCACGGGGCATGCCCTCAAGTATTGTCTTCCCCTTTGAGTAGTGTCATCTGCCATCTTCTAAAGAACACCACTGCCCTTCGGCCTAGAGACAGCTGCGGCAGGTGGGTTAGGGGTTTGGCCAAGAAAACTCCAGTTTCGAACCTGAAGTTTGGACACATGGAAAAGGTTTTTTTTTAAATAAAGAAACAATTTTGCTGGACTGTAGTAAAACTCAGATTTTTTAAATATGCTTTTTTTTTTGAAGTCACAACATTTATAAAAAATGGCCAAAGTATGAATGGCTTATTTGTATTCTAATTTGAAATATTTTCTTTTGTTCTGTTGTCTGGTAACCTAGGCTATAAAATGATGCAGAGCAAGGTGATAGTTAATCTTGATTGTTTATCTGGATTTTTCCTGCCACTCTTACCAGGACAGGCAGTTTTTAGTGGGCTAGAGAAAACTGTAGCGTGAAGATCAGATTTTGACCTTTGTTTCTGCATTTCCACTTTCTCCCTCTGCATGACATAGGTGTATTAGAGGGCACAAAAATGAAGGGCAGTCCATTGTCAAGGGTATGTGAGGAGAGGCAGAGGGCCTTTCAATGGCCAGTTACAGTCTTACAACCTTAAAGATACAGAGTCAAGAAACCGCCACTAGGGGGCTCTAAAGATAGCTAGATAAAGAGGCCTAGCCCTTCATCAATCTACTAAAAACTTTCTCAGGTATTAGTGTTTTGTCTAAGCTAGTGAATCTTAGATGTTTCACTAGAGACCAATCATAGTTAACTTTGCCTTTCTTAACCTTAACCTTGAGGGACAAAACTAAAAAAAAAGTCGCAAAAACTAGAATGAAAATGTTGGCCAAGGAGACAACTATATACACTCAAAAAGAGATACTTTTGAATTTTTATTTTGACTTAATGATGAGAAAATTTTAAAACCATATTTTCAAGAAGTAGTTGGTGGTCAAGTTTCAGATTATGTTTTATATACAATGAAAATGAAATTGAGAGTTAGAGGCCACTTGTAGGCTCTGCCATTTGAACCCAGAGAGGGAAAATAAGTTCCATCTTGAGTGCTGAGTAGAGATTCACACCTCATTTCCTGTGCTGATTTGTTCTTTGTGACAAGGTTCTCTATGCTGAGTGGAGGTAAGCATCTTCTCTCCTTTCCTCTGGGAATTGGATAAATTTGGCCAAGTCTAATTCCAGGTAGGAAGAGCATCATTGTGAAGACCCAGCCTAAATAAGGATGTAATTAAGTTAAATGTCCTCTTTGTGTGCTTCCAAGTGGGCTGTGCTTATCTCTGGTGCAGCAACTTTCCTGTTTTTTTGAAATGATTATTTATTCATCCATCTCCTCGCCAAGCTCTTTTGAAAACAGGCATCCCGATATATTGGTCTTTGTACACTGACAGCCTAATGTAGGGTTTGGCCGAATAAATATTTTTAATAACAATTATATAAGTAATTTACTTTTTTATTTTCTTACTCTCTTCATCACCACTCATCCCCTATACTCTCCTCCACCTCTCCAACCCTCCACCCCTGGCAGTTAGTTACCACACTGCTGTCCATGAGTTTTTTCTCTTTTTTTTCTTCTTTGCTCAAGTTCTCCATGCCCTCACCGGAAGAAACCTGAAACACTAATTCTTTTCTGCCTGCCGTTGTCAGAGTGGCAGGAAGAATCCAGATAAACAATCAAGATTAACTGTCACCTTGCTCTGCATCATTTTATAGCCTAGGTTTTCAGAAAACAGAACAAAAGAAAATATTTCAAATTAGAATGCTACAAATAAACCTTCACGCTTTGGCCATTTTTTATAAATGTTGTGACTTCAAAAGAAAAGAACATATGCACCCCTATGTTCATTGCAGCATTATTTGCAATTGCCAAGATTTAGAAGCAGCCCAAATGTCCATCAGTACTGGAGTGAATGAAATTTTTTTTAATTTTTGTAACAGATATCATATATATATATATATATATATATATATATATATATATATATATATATATATAGTGCATGCTGTGCCTCCAGGTACTGTTCTAAGCTCTTAACATGTATTAAGTCATGTAGTTCTCACAAAAACCCAATGAGGTTGTTATCCCAGTTTCATAGGGGAGGGACCCTAGGTAGAGTGAATGGCTTGCCCAGGTCATACAGCTAGCAAATCTGGCTCCACAGTTTCTTGAAGGAAGAAAAACAGGGAAAACTTGAGATAGCTAAAAAGAAAAACACGTTTGCTTTAGTGTCTTTGTTTCTATAAACTAACCCTCTGAGGCTCTTAAATTGACATACAGGGTTTTGAGGGCCGGGGCACAAATGTGATAGAGTTGTGGGGTAACTATGTGCTTTTCCTATGAGTAGCCACAATGTCAAGTAAACATACAATTTTATTTGCTCTCAAAATAAGTTTCTTAAAACCTCATCTCCAGATGTTGTGGTAGAGACAGCAGCAGCTCATTGTTCGCGAGGCGTTCGTTTGACTTTGAGAGACTTGCTCTGTTCCTTCTTTGCACTGGTTGCCGTCTGGCCCAAGTTGCATATTATGGGTGCTGCTGACAGTTTTATTAAACCCACAGCTCTTCAGAAGAGTGTCCTGGCTTACGGTTTTCTTTTGCAACTTTTGCCATTTCCTTGAAAAGAAATTGTTCCACTTACAAGGTGAATTTTTTCCTCATTTCCCCCCATTCTCTTTCTTGCTTTGCCTCAAAGAAAAATGTGTTTTTACATTCATTTTGGAAAGCATTACAAGTTTTTCATGGCATATTCTATAAAGGTTTTTCACTTGTTCTGTTTAGATTGAGATAGTTCACTGATGAGTTTTCCTTATCTTAAGAAACAGTACTTGGTGCAACATTGGCCTTGGACACGGGAGGACCTAGTAACCGGTTTTGACCAATGTATATTTTAGAATGTAACTTTCCTTATCATAATTGAATGTTTTTTTCTTTTTTGTGAACCTGCACTTAAACAATGTCACCTCAGACTATGATGCTTATAATTTCTATTTCAGTCTTATTTAATAGGCTGTATCATTGTAGATAGGTTACAGTTTCTCCTCAGTACTCCTTATATTAAGATAAAGCCCAGGTGGCATTTAAGTAGCTTCTCCCACTATATTTCTAAATGTTGGTATTCAAACTTAACTTACTATTTTTTTTAACTCTTTATTTTTATAGTGAGTAAATGTACATGGATGGATTTGGAATCTTATTGAAATTTCTCTCTTTTCTATTCAGTATAAAATGGACAAAATCACTAACACTTTTTAGCCATGGGCATTGGATATTAATGAATTGCTGCTGTTCTGATCTGGCCATTACATTCCCTTTTATTAGTATTATGTCTCTTTGGTCCCTTATTAAACCTTTTCTGTTACTGCTCATTATTTCCTCTTGTTTCTCTTTTTCTGTTTCATTCTTCTTTGGCTTCTCCTTATTTCTCTCTAAGTCTCTAGATGCTTTTCAAGTTCTAATTCCCCTCTCTGGCTTTCCTTCCCACTGTCTCTCTGTCCTTTTACTTACTCAGAGAAGCTTACATTGTTTACTATCACCTGCACATGGAAAACTTCCTGAGTAAAGGTCTTCACCTGTAAATTTGCTAAAATTGCTTAAATATTTGTCTCATTACCTCCACTGCCCCTATTCTATTGCATACATCTTGGGCCTGCAGTCCCTGCAATTTGTTAATATTTTTTAGTTCTCTTTAGTTGATAGTCATTTGCCATATCCACTTTTGTAATCACAGAATTTAAGGATTACTATGGTGCAATTCAGAGTTGTAAGTAAACAGCTGGTATACATGCTGCTATTTACCTGCCACATTAAGATCTCCTTCTAATCTTTATCACAGTCCCAATAGCTACTTTTAGTTTACCTGAGTTGGCACAAAACCTATTTTCATTCTTGGTTTAACGATCTTAGTTTAACAGGATTTCTACTTCCAGACAAAATGGAGTAAGTGGAACTAGATATATGCACCTACCTAAACAAATGAAGAACTGGACAAAATACATTAGACAAAGGTTTTACAGGGAATGGACATCAAACACTGAAGGAGAGTGATCCCCGAAAGAGAAGAAACACACTGCGTGAGCCATGCAATTGTCTGAGGATGTTCCCTAGACAGAGGAGCCCACGTAGGGACTGGTGGTCTCTATGAGGTGAAAAATAGGGCTGGGAGTTGAGGAGACCAAAGTGGTATGAGACTGCTGAGCTGAAAACCAGCGAGGGGAGGGCTGCAATAAGGGGTACTCCAGAAATCAGCAGTGACTCTCTCTCAAATTTTAAACTAGTTAATGATCAAGCATAAATATGAGAATACTTATTGAGTCTGGAGGAAAGAAGTACCAAAAGAGGAAACAACCCTTGCAACTTACATCAGCTGGGAATAGGCTGTTTGTACCAGCCAGATTGGCATCAGATATAGCACTTAGAAGGGTATTGCCTCACAGAGAGACAAAGACAACCCTAGGCTAAAAGGTGCTCTGGCTCTACCTAACAAAACTTAAAAGGAATACTTGACAGGATTTGTTTCAAAGTAATTTACTACATCCAAACAAAGCGCAAGCATATTTATAGCTTAAGTATAAATAAAAACATGTCCATCACCAAAAAGATAAAATTCACAATGTTTGATATCCAATCAGAAATTACTAACCCTATGAAGGAGGAAAATATGACCGAAAATGAGATGAAATCAATAATAGATTAGTAAACAAAGACAATAAATAAGTTATTTTAACAATTTGCATATTTTCAAGAAGTTGCAAGAAAGATGAGCATGTTAAGTAGAAACAATATATATTGTAAAACTCTCAAATTAGACTTCTAGAGACTAAAACTAGAATGTCTGTGGTGAAAATACACTAGAAAGGATTCACAGCAAACTTAAGATTGTAGAAGAAAGTATTAGTAAAATGAGGACAGAGCAGTAAATACTGTCCCAAATGAAACACACACACAAAGAAATAAAAGGAACAGACTACAAGTGAGCTGTAGAACGACTTCCGGCAGCCTACTATGTATAATTGAAGTTCCCAAATGCAAAGGGGGGGGGATAGAATAGAAATATTTGAAGAAATAATGGCCCCTGACTTCCAGGATGATGAAAACTATAAACCTATAGATCTAAGCAGATCAGTGAATTAAAAGCATAAGAAACATGAAAGGAAACACTATCAAGGCGTATTATAAGCAAATAACTTAAAACTAAACCAATGATAAAGACATTTTTTTAAAGCAGCCAGAGGGAAAAACATACATAAAGAGGGATAAAAATCAAAATGAAAGTAGATTTTTTTGGTCAAACAATGTACGTGAGAAAACAGTGGAACAATAAATTACTGAAAGAAGAAAATTGTCAACCTTGAATTTTATACTGAGCAAAAAATATCTTTCAAAAATTAAGGTGAAATAAAGAATTCAGACCATAAAGGCTGAAAGAATTAACTTACTCAAAAACTTACAAGAAATGTTAAAGGAAGTCATTCATGTAGAAATAAATGATGCTAAATAAAAACATGGATATACACAAAGTAATGAACACTAGAAATGGTGACTGTGAGTAAATACAAAATTTTCTTCATATTACTGAAGTCTGTTTAAGACTAAAATAATTTAATTTTTAACAAAAGATAATGGGTTTATAATATGTAGAAACAAAATATGTAACAAAGGTACAACGACTGGGAGAGGATAATTAAGTTATACTGTAGTAAGGTTCTTATTATATCTGTAATGGTGTGTATCTCCTAAAGGTAGACTCTAGTAAGTAAAGATACACTATCAGCTCTAAATAAGTCCCCAAAATAATACGACAAAAAGTTATACCTATTAAGTCAATGAAGTAGAATAATTGGAATCATGAAAAATAACC
>VMDR010025366.1:0-14537 GCA_007922815.1 Macrotus californicus | reverse complement strand
AAGACTTTTCTACAGCAGCACTCTGTGCCAGGAGATAACTAAGCAACATATTCAATATTCTCAGGAAAAGAAAAGGAGAACCAAGGATTTTATATACAGTCAAGTATGAAAGCCACAGATCAACTATTAAGAATGTGCAAGAACTATGGAAATGCTATTTCCCGTGAGCCTTTCCAGAGGAATTTACTAGAAAGAAAACTACAGGCAACCATATTGACTAGACAAGTATAAAGATAAAGGCTAGGGGTGAGCATTAAATTTATAATCATCGTAGAACTCACACTAATTAATGGCTATGAGGGAGATAATTTTTTAAAAGATTTTATTTATTTATTTTTAGAGAGAGGGGAAGGGAGGGAGACAGAAACATTGTGTTAGAGAAACATTTGCCTCTCACATACCCCCAAACAGGCATCTGGCCCACAACCCAGGCATGTGCCCTGACTAGGAATCGAACCAGCTACCTTTTGGTTCACAGGTCAGCACTCAATCCACTGAGCCACACCAGCCAGGGTGGGAGATAATATTTAATGGTTGTATATCCTGTTAATGCAGATACAGTACGGGTATTAAACATTAGGAGAGAATGGAGTATGTATATGAAAAGTGGAATACATTTACAGATTGCCTTTAAGTGTTAACTGGAAACAAATGGACTTTTTTTTTTTCAAATTAGATGTCAGAGGAAAGGAAAGGAAGAGAGATAGAGGCAACTGGCTAATTTCAGTATTCCTCATGGTAGGAAACCAACAGACCTTGCCAAAAAGGGGGAGGACTAAGCATATTATATAAAGGTGTTGACTTAATGAAAACCATCAGAATAACAGTAACAGGCTTTTTCCTACAGTGGTAGGGGAGCAAAAGGGAAAAAAATCATTTGAGAACACATTCCCCTCTCACATGGACCTTAGGCCCAACCCTTGTCCTCTCCTTGCTTCTCCAGTCTTTAAAGGTATGCCTCCTCCACACAGCCTTTTCTGATTGCCCTAGCACATGCTAATCTTTCCCTTCATCTACTACTCCTAGGTACCAGGTACCTTGTTCTCTGAATGTTTTATCTTATCTCATCTGTAGTCAGAGATGGAGTGCCATATATAATGATGCAGCGTCTTTTTCAGAGACTGGCGCAGGGTTCTACACACAGAAGGCACTTACTAAATGGTTCATCAATAATTTAGGGTTGCTTATAGGCTTTAGGCTACCAGCCTCTGGGCTTTTCTAAGAGCTTAATGTTGCTATTTGTCAGAATTCTTTCAATTTGAAGTAATGGCAATGCCATTCAAATTGACTTAAGAAAAAGAGGCCTCTGAACTTGAAATGTTCTAGGGTAGGTCTTATTTCAGTTATGGCTGGACACAGTGATTCCAGCCATATCACCATTGTCAGTCTTTCCTTGCTCTTGACTCTGCTTCCCTCTGCATTGGCTTCATTTGCAGTCAGGCTTTTCTCTTCCCTCATGGTCAAGAATGTGTCCTACTTGCAATGGCTTCACTAAAAGTCCCAGGGTTGAGTTTCATTGTCTTGGTTTGTGTAACATGCTCATCTCTGACCCAATCATGGGCCAAGAGAAATGCTTTGATTGACCAGCCATGGGTCATGTGACCACCCCTCAAGCTGTCTCTGAGTGAGGAAAGGGTGGTTTCCTACAGGAAAATTGAGGTGCTGTTACCTGAAAAAGGGAGATGATGGCTGGGCAAAAACAACAAATGTCTGTTTTAGTGTTGACATGCTCATTGAGTAAACTACAAGAAAAATTCCCTGCAAGTGAAAAATCATGGTTTGGGGGCTCATCCTTGAGACATATGGATGGAAAGCTCTTTGCTGTTTTCAAACTCAGAGAGTTTATTTACCATGTTGGTGGGGGACCACTCCCCATGGGGCCCAATTCTGATGGAGAAACCAGCTTTCCCACACAGCTGGAGAGTTCTCTTGCTGGCCTGGGAAGAGGACATTCATTTTTCAGAGGCTTTAAAAACAAGCATGAGACTTGGGGAGCATTGAGCATCCCTGCAGGCATCTCCTGTGATCTGGTTTTGTTTCCTGAGTCACCAGCTGTACTGTGTTTTTCTTCTCTGTGTGTTTTACTGGCCTCTGAGACTTGAAGAAAGCACCAATGCCCGCTGCATGTTGGAACTCTTCCCTTTCCAGGCAAAATACATGTATTTTCTCTCTTTGGGATTTTATTACCCAACACAAGTAATTTGGGTAAAGGGCATCCACTGAGATAGCAAATGGGGAAACAGAACAGGAGAACTTAAAAACAGAATCCATTTCTCTCCTAAATCTTCAACACGTTTTTTTTTCTGCACTGGACCCTTCCTATCAACATTGAAGCATCTGCAAGTTTCTACCACTGAAAATAAATCCTACTGTCTGGGCCAGTGTGGCTCAGTTGATTAGAGCATCATCCTGTACGCCAAAAAATTGAGGATTCGATTCCCAGTCAGGGCACATACCTAGGTTGCAGGTTTGATCCCTGGTTGGGCATGTACAGGAAGCAACCAGTTGATGTTTCTCTCTCACATTGGGTGTTTCTTTCCCTCTCCCTCTCCCTCTCTCTCTCTCTCTCTCTCTTCTTTCTCTCTCTCCCCCACTCCCCCCACCTCACTCTCCTTCTCTCTTCCTCTATCCCTTTCTCCTCCTTCATCTCTGTAAAGCCAAAAAAAAAGAGTCCTCAGGTGAAGATTAAAAAAATAAATTAAATAAATTTTCCCTAAATTTTACTAACCTTTCACTACCACCTTATCCTTCAGCTCCCCTTTAAGGCAGAGTTTCTTGAAGTTTTTTTATATTCCCATTTTCATTCCCCCCTCATATTCCAACCCACTCTGATCTGCTGTCACCACGCCCCCCCCCTGCATCCCTCCGATACACACACTTTATGAAAGAGCTCTGCCTAAGCTCTTCATTTAGCTCCAAGACACTAAACTCAATGACCTGTGTTAAAGGGGGGAAAAGTATTCACTTTTTGGATTGAGAGACAGCATTATGATCTTCAATGTTAATAGCTATTTGTTGAGTGATTTTGAAAAATCAAGCAAATCCAGGGAAGAGTGACCTATCATGTAATCAAATCCCCAAGAAAGAGGAAATAGAAATATTTTGCCTAGAAAAGACAGAGTTCTAGGGTCCAGGAGGCACTGGTGCTTTCTTCAGATCTTTTAAGTGCTGCCACATGAAAGAGATAGATGTGGTCTGGGTGGTCCCAGGGCTAGGAAAATAGGAAGGGTGATTTCCTCTCATTTTAAGAAATGTTGTAGTGGTCAGAATTCTCTAGGGAAGAAAGGGGCTGCATCATGAGATAGTGAGCTCCCTGTCACTGGCAGTAATCAAGTAGAAACTGTTCCATCAGAAGTACTCAGAAGAGAGTCCTGTGTTGGGTGGGAGGTTATACCTGAAGACTTCTGAAATTCCGGGATTGGTTCAGCATGCTTCTCCAGAGGCGGGTCTCCATGAGCCACATCTGTCACTCCCAGCTTGCATGGTCTTGAGCAATTTACTCAAACTCTGTTCTTCAATTTTCTCAGCTGTAAAAGAAAGCTAATAAAAGCACCTACCACATGGGGTTGCTGTGAATCTTCAAGTGGCTCAGCAGTAATGCATACAGGACTCAGCACCTGTGCTTGGTGCATTGTGTTTAATAAGTATTTGCTAGTATTTGTATTTAGTGCAAAGCCCTGTTCTCTAGATGGCACTCGATTCAGAAGCATCAGTCTCATCAGTTGCATTTGGCTTTTATTTGTGGGTTTTCCTTCGTAACTTCTAGCTCAAAAAGAGCCTAGGAGAAAGTGTTAGGGAAGCCACTGTAATTCCTGTTGTACACGTCATGCTGTCCACAGCAGTTTTTGTCAGAGGGCATCTTAGGGAATAAGAAAGTAGTTTCCATATGTACCACATAGGGAGCATAAAATGCATGTATTTTGAAGGGTGATAAACATTTGGTTGACTTTCCATGCCACTTCTTATGCTCAGGTCAGCTTTGCTGATGCTTCCCTGAATAGAATCCTGTGACGGTTTTTTCATGGTAGTCTTAATCACAAAGAAAAAAATTACTCATTTTAGTTCAAACATGCCAATGAGCATGCTCCACATCCCAGGGGCCTACATTCCATATTGAATAAATCCTTTCAGCACTCCTGAAAGGGAAGTTCATTCTCACTCTGCAGATGAGGAGACAAAGCCTCAGAGAGGTTAAGTAACTTTTCCATGGTTACACAGCTGAGGCAGGGCCCTAAACACCCTAGTTCTTAATAAGTGAACTGCTATCCATAACGTCTGAAAAATTCTGGAATTAAGGAAATTTATATTTAATTAAATGGTCCCCAAGAATAGCACTCCTAAAAAAACATTTTTAAGAAGGTTAGGAAGTTTGGTTATCCCTTTGTCTATCTTATCGGAGGATGAGTGTGGATGGGGGATTTCAGAGAACAGGGCCACCACACATCTGACTTCTCTCTGTGCCAACTTCTTTGTGCCTTTCTGCAGGTCTGGGTAGATGCTGGAACGCAGATCTTTTTCTCCTATGCCATCTGCCTGGGTTGTCTGACTGCTCTGGGAAGTTATAACAATTATAACAACAACTGCTACAGGTGAGCATTTCCCTGGGCCCTGCCAGCTTTCCACCAAGCCCTGAGAGCTCTTCACTCTACCTAGCTAGCTTGCGTTTGTCTTCCCACCTTACAGGGCCAGACGGATGGCTGTTTCTCAGCCTCTGCCTGCCCCAGTGTCAAAGATAGGCCATGGAGGAGCTAGGAAAATAACAAACATGATCAGAGTGCATTCCAGGCTGCAAGCGAATCCAATTTGGAATCTTACCCAGCCAGGCCTCCGTCTCCGTTTTTCCCAGAGTAGATGAGCAGCTTGCCCAAGGTCATGCAGCTAGTAAGTGGCAAAGTTGGGACTTGAACCTAGGTCTTCTGACACCAAGGACCTTGTTTTTTCTGCCTTCTGTTCATAAACCCGCTTCCTGCCCCTTCTCATTTGACAGTAGGGTCCTTTCCTGACCTACTTGGAATGGCCAGTGCCCTGCATGCCCTTCAGCCTGATAGGCCTCCCTCCCTGGCCTTCTGCAGCTGGCCACACCCAGCACCCGGATGGGGCTCATGGGGAGGTGAGCCCAAGGCTGTCTGACCTTGGCCGCCTGGCCCCCCAGGCCAGCAGTCTGAGTTCTGCCACAAGGCTGAGACTCACAGGGGTCCAGGGACTTGCTCAAGGTCACCCAGCAGTGCATGGTACAGCAGAACTTTGCATCCTAATCTCTAAGTCTAGGCCCATAGTCTGTTTACTGATGTCTCAGCACCCCTGAATTAGGGCCTGGTCACAGCAGGTGAATATTCAGGGCTGACTGGACAGCACTTCCCTTCCTTAGAGTCCAAGAGCTCCTTATTCAGGTATAAACCCATAGAATAATGACAATGAAGCCATCTCTGATCTCAGATTAGTTGATAAAGGAAGGGTTTTCAGCACATGATTCTGAGAAGGATAAGCATTTGGAGGGAAATAATCAAGGTTCATAATGATACTTTCTCTCACATATGTACCATACTAAGCATCAGATTGATTAAAGAGTCAGCTACTTTTTAAAAGGAAACCATTCTAAAATGAGGAATAAAATTCCAGTGTGCATAATTTCCCCCCCACCACACACACACCAAGCAATTCTCAAACACCAGCTGGTTGTCCTTCAATTAAACTCAATTCTGATGCTATCTACCCAGAGATAACACCAAATCCCACAAGTTAAGGACTGAGTCCTACAAGACTACCCCTCCCTGCTTCATACACCAATTGCAAGTGCAAGTTGTCATCTGTGCTTCTGACTGATGGGGTTCAATTAATTTGCTAGAACAGCTCACAGAATTCAGAGAAACATTGTACTCACTAGATTACTGGCTTATTATGAAAAGATATAACCCAGAAACAACCAGATGTAAGAGATGCATAGGGCAAGGTATGGGGGAAGAGGAAGGAGCTGCCATGCCCTCTCTGAATGTGCCACTCTCCCCAATCTCTGCATCTTCACCCACCTGGGAGCTCTCTGAATCCCCTCCTTTGGGATCGTGTGTGTGTGTGAGAGGCTTCATCACATAGGCATGATTGGTTAAACCACTGGCCACTGGTGATAGAACTCAATGTCTAGCCTCTCTCCCTTCACTGTGGTCAGGGGTGGCATTCGCTTTAAGAGCTAGCTTCGTGATCACTTTGTTAACCCATTTGTTAAGTCAGCCATATTCACTGTGTGTCTTTCTAAGTGCAAGACACTGGAATTGGTACCTCAGGAGATACAGCAGAAGTCTATAGTTTGTAAATTGGGGAAACTGAGGCACTGAAGAAGTGAAAGTGAAAGGTCCAACATGCTAAAAAGAAAAGCTGTTGTGGAATCCAATACACAATCAGGCAGCAAGTTGTGTTGTTCATGTGGGCCTTTGGGCAGAGAGGTGATTAAGCATGGCTGCACAGAGGCATATTGCAGAGGCCAAATGTCAGACCAGGCTGTCCAAAAGATCCTTTCTACCTTCACGGTTTTCATGGGGAGGTGAGTCCAGGGAATGAGAGGTGGAGCACTCGGTTAGCCACAGTACAAAATGGAAACCACGGACAGGAAGAGCAAGGCCATGGGGCAGGGAGAGCAGCACAGCAGACCTCAAGTCCAGGTTGAGTGTGCCCACCTTGGGTTATTGGAGAGGGATGCTGTCTGCATAGAGCTACAGCATATCTGCAGCCGGCGTTCAGCGCAGGACCTCTGTGCTGGGCACCATAGAAATCACTCGGTCACTGTTGATCACCTCCAACTAGGCTGTCAGCTCATGAGGACACGGGCTGGATCTTCTTGTTTGCCACCATTCCTTGAGTCTAGCATGGTGCTAGCAGACGTGTAAGGAAGCATGGAAGGGCCACGCCATTATACAGATAAGGAAACTGAGGCCTAAGGGCAAATCGCTTGCTCACGTTCACATTGCCCATGATGGACTGTGGCTTTGAACCTGGGCCTTTCTGGTTCTTGCTGCCCTATTCCTCACTCCCAGGGATGATCAGGTCTTTCCTCACTACAACAGTTGGTATGGATTCAGCCAAGACTGCCTTGCTGTCAGGCTGTGTCTCACGTCAGTAGCAACGTTCTTCCCCACTGAGCACGTGAGTGAACATGCTGGTCACTGATGATCCCTTTTGCTTCCCTACCCAATAGGCAGGTTTCTCCCCCTCCTATCAGCAGAAGAAACTCAGTCCCCTAGGTGACGTTGCCAAATCCAAAGGCTCATTTAATTTCCTTTACCAAATGGTTCTGCGAGCAGTTCTTCCCAGCTCAGATGGAGTAATTAGTACCCTCTCTTCTGACAGCTTAATAGCTTCTGGAGGTCTTCAAAGCTGGCTCAGCTGCTGCCAGCCTCACAGTGCTTGTTACATAAGCTTTTCACCTAGAAGGTGGTTTGTGGAGCAGGAATTAGAAGAATGTGGACAAAGCAACCCAGGCAGGGAAAATCCTCACTTCAGAACACAGGCAGCTAAGCTCCATCCCCTGAAGCTGTGAGTGCTCTGAGGGTGGGGTACAGGACACAGGGCTGGAAGCAACCTCCTGTCTTTCCAGGCCTCCTGGTGGTGTGAGGAAACCTCTCGGGAAGCCTCTGAGGCAAGATGGAGACTTTGCGATAAGGGACGTTTGTTTTTCAGCAACTATATGATGCCCAGAGATAATTGTCCACAAGTCAGGATTTGGAAGTCTTGATTCTTAGAGAGCATCCTTTGTGTGTAAATGCTAGAAAAAGCGTAGGCTTTGGTGTGTGAGATAAATGGATGCACATCTCAACTTCACCACCAGATAACGTTGAAACCTGAGTGTGTGCCACTCCTCCCCAAGCCTCCAGATTCTGTGACACAGTGCTCAAAACACCCTAGCACAGGACCGCACACATTGCAGACCCAAATTATACAGATTTCCTGAATGCAGAGGACATGAAGAAGATTCTTTTCTCACTAGCACCACCTTGTTTCCCACTGTTGGGTAAGTCAGTGTCAGGAAACAGGCATGAGGAGCAATCCCAGGAATAACTGTCCTCACCCTGGCCTGAGCTGAATTTCCTTTTGAGAGGAAGTACATCAGGCTTGCAGATAAAATCTTCGGGTCTGCCAGCCCATCCTGCATCCACACTGCCAGAAGAGTTCTTTAAAGGAACCTGTATCAGTCATTCCCTGCCACAATAATACTGTGTCATAAACAACCCCAGAACTCAGTGGCCTACCCCAACAAGCCTTTGTTTTTCTTGCTTTCAAGTCTGCTGGTCAGCTGGGGAAGCTCTCCTTTGGGCAGTGGATTGAGTGGGGTTGGCTCCAGGATGCAGGCTAGGCTCAAGTCTGGTCTGTGTGGGTAGATTCTGGGTTCAGGCTCTAGGGACAGCAGTTCCCCTGCAGAACTTTTTCTCATGGCAGATTAACAGAAGGGATAAAGGACAAATCAAATTACACGAACATATCTAAAGCCTCTATTTGTGTCACATCTGCTAACATCCATTCGTCAAAGCAAGTCATGTGACTAAGCCCAAAGTCAGTGGGGCAGAGAGATACGCTCCACCCCAAGAAAGAAAGTAGAGGGGCGACTACTTGCTGGGAAAGGATTTAATCTATGACAAGGCCCAAGAGTCAAGAGGTTCAGTCTACCCAAATACCCTGTCTTAGGGCTGCTTGGAGATCAGGACCAGAGAAAAGATATTGCAGGGAGAATTGGAACCTGAGCCCCAGTCTAATGCTCTCTGCACTGTGCCCTTGACTCTCAGAGTCATTGCAAGACAACAGGGTGTTACAGTCACCAACATTGGTGTACCCTTTGGTTGTATTACAAAAAGTATGGTGTCAGGAGAAGAGGAGGTGAGAGTCTACTCTGTTCTTGAGTCTAGTGCTCCTGTGCCATTGGAAGAGGGGCCGAACAAACCGCAGTGTATTACAGATCATGAACAGGATGGGGAACTGATAAGGGAACTGGGACGTTTAACTGAGAGGACAAAAATTCAAGGGGATATAGAGCTGCTACCTTTAGAACTTCCAAGCCAAAGGAGCACCATGTTATTTGGGAAGGTAGAACTAAAACTTATTAAAGGAGGCTGGTTTTGGTCAAACACGACATGAAAAGTTACCCTGGAAGCAGCAGGAGATTTCAAGCAAGGGGAAAGTACTCTGAGGGGGTGACGAGCTCCTGATAGTGGGGAGCAGAGGCAGCTGGCCACCCACAGGGACACTCCAGGCTAGTCATGCCTCCGGCAGGGGGCTGAACAGGCCACTTGGGAGCTGTTCCCTTTAAAGTGGAGCATCACACATATTGTAAGACTAACTCCTAAGTACGCAATCTGCAGTGGCTGAGGTCCTGAGAGGCTCATTCTCTGACTTGGCCTCATGAAGGTGGGGAACCTGGGGTGGGAGGAGCTGGGACTAGAGGGATCCATCTTCTTCATCTGGGTGAAGTCATTTGTAGTGGGATTTCTCCCAGGTCATGGCTTTCTGCTGGCGAGCCTCAACCAAAGTCAGGGGACAATCATTGCTCTGATAAATCTCCTTATGAAGGGCCTGGCCTGGAAGAGCTGCTTTCTAGCTGCAGCAGAGCCGGGACTGAGCAGTGAGGTCTGTGGGGTGCTACTCTGGTAAAAACCTTGGGCAGGAGGGACATCTTTTCCCAAAGCTACGAAGAGCTTCCCTTGTGAAGCCCGCAGGTGCTTCCTTGGCTGAGAAGCAGCCATTTCTCAGAAGCTTCTTCTGCCCTCCTTTTTTTTTTTTTTTTTTTGAGTGTCTCTCCTACCAGGGATTTGGAAAAGCATTGGTTTGTCTCCAAGTGTTTTCTTTCTAGTTGTGCACTTTCCCACCTGCCAGCCTTTCTCCCTTCCCACTCCCTCTCTATGCTTTTGGTCTGTGACCGACCTATCTTCTAGAGGTGCAGCAGAAGCTGTGTGACCATGGGCCACACCTAACCTCTCTGAAGCACAAGGGCTTCACCAGGCAAATGGCACTGTTCGTGCCTTCACTGCCCTGTCTGCCCTGTGGTGCTCAGACAGAATGTTCCAGCCTGTGCAGCCCACTCTGACCTGAGCCCCTCTAACTGCTTCCCCACAGGGACTGCATCATGCTCTGTTGCCTGAACAGCGGCACCAGCTTCGTGGCCGGCTTTGCTATCTTCTCCGTCCTGGGCTTCATGGCATATGAGCAGGGGGTGCCTATTGCCGAAGTGGCAGAGTCAGGTAAGTGCCAAAGGTGGGGAAGGCTTTGGGTGATGGTTACAACAAAAGCACTATTTTTACTCCTCAGCTCATTGTCCTGGGTCAGGTCTCTGACAGTGGCCCTACCATTGATCCTCAAACCAGGGTTCTGGGAATTACCTGGGAGGAAAACCTTGACACTTCCTCACTCCAGAATCCACGGCATCCCCAAGTTGTGTAGATTCTGCCTTCTGAATGCTGCTTCATTTCATCCACTTTTCCCTAGCTCCACTGTCTCCCCACCAGCCCAGACCACCATCACCACTCACCTGAATGACCACAGGAATTCACTAATTGTCAGAGAAATGCAAATGAAATCCACAATGAGATATCACCTCACACCTGTCAGAATGACTATCATCAGTAAATCCACAAATGACAAGTGGTGAGGATGTTAAGAAAAGAGAACCCTCGTGCTGTTGCTGGGAATGCAGATTGGTGCAGCCACTGTGGAAAGCAGTATAGAATTTCCTCAAAAAATTAAAAGTGGATCTGCCTTATGACCCAGCAATTCCACTTCTGGGGATTTATCCAAAGAAACCCAAAACATTAATTGGAAAGAACACACGTACTCTATGTTCATTGCAGCATTACTTAGAGTAGCCAAGATGAAGCAACCCAAGTGCCCGTCAATAGACGAGTAGATAAAAAAGGTGGTGGAATGAACATCGATATAATGGAATATTACTCAACCATAAAAATGGATGAAATCTTCCCATTTGCGACAGCATGGGTGGACCTCAAGAGCGTTATGCTCAGTGAAATGGTCAGAAGAAGACAAATACCGTATAATTTCACTTACATATGGAATCTAAAGAACAAAATTAAGCAAAATGGAACCAGATTCACAGACAAAAAGTGAACTGGTGGCTGCTGGGTGGGGGTGGGGACTGGAAGACTGGGTGAAGGAGCTGAAGGGACTAAGAAGTGCAGATAAGTTACAAAACAGTCACGGAGTGAAAGTAAAGCACAGGGAATACAGCCAATGATACATAATAATGATGTGTGGTACCAGTTGGGGTGCTGGAAGTATCAAGGGAAACACTATGTAAAGGATATGATTGACTAGCCACTAAGCTGTACACCTGAAGCCAAGACAAAATAAAAATTTAAAAAAAATTATGTTATCAGAATCCCTGAGGAAGGAAAAAACAATAGAACAGGTAATATTTAAAACTGTAATTCAAGAAAACTTTTCAGAAATAGAAAAAAAGGTTAATGTGTACGTTGAAAGATGTATGCATTTACTAGGTTACTAGGGAAAATTAACCCTGAATGGTCAACTCTTCCATTTACATCCTAGTGAAGATACTATCTTTCAAAGATAAAGATAAAATCCTCAAGGCTTCCAGGCAAAAAAGATTAAATATCTTATAAAGGCAGAAATATTAGTCTGCCATCATACTTTCCAAGACTAACATACAAAGCAAGACAACTATGGAGCAGCATTTAAAATATATTCTTTTTGTGAATATATATATATACACACACACACAAAAAGAAGTGTGAATCAAAGATTTAATATCCAGCCATTTCTCCCAATGTGGAAGCTATGGAAAAAGCATTTTCAACTTACAAGAACTTAGAGACTTCTACACTCATTAGTCTTTTGAAGGAATCTACTTGAGGATGAGCTTCATCCAACCCAACAACGACTGGGAAACTTCAGAAAAGGAACTGATAGTGAGCACCTGGAAATACATAAGTACATCTAAGACTGAGACCAAGGTGGGGAAGAGGGTAGAGGACTAATGCAGAAATGCTGTGTACTGTTATAAAGTAGAAATTGTTCAACTAAAACGTGGAAAAAGAAGGCAAGAGGAAAACAGAAAAAGCTCATTGTTGTAGGGGTGGGCAGTAGACTCCGTTAGAGGATGGGGGTGGGTATCAGGTGGGGACCAGGAGAACCAGGTAGTAAAGTTTCAAGTAAGAAAACAAGGGCCTAAGGACATTTAAAAGGGTATAAGTATAAAGGTAACCACTAGAACAAAAACATAATCCCTCCTAAATACCAAAAATCATTTATAAATCAAAGAATTTAATTCTTCTTATATAGGGAAGTATAACAAATATAAAAATATACATAACTATAAAACATTTTGGCAGAGTTAAGACCAAATGTATCAGTCATATCAGTAAATGTGAATGGGCTTAACTCATCTATTAAAAAATGTTCAGCATGGCTCACTAAATAAGACCTACATGCTGTATGTCAGAGACACGCCTGAAACAGTGATCACAAAGAATGAAAAAAGAGGGTACACAACAGTAGCAATGCTCATATCAGACAAAGTAGAATCCAAGCCTAAAAGCATTAAGCATGACAAAGAGTATTTTTTAATGTTAAAAGCCACAATTCACAATGATGACAGAGCACATTTGAAAATATATGCTCCAATAACACAGCAATGATCTTTATGAAGCAAAACCTGTAGGAGATGCAAAGACTCAAAGATAGAGATAGCAATAAGAGAAAACCATAATAAACACATTTATCAGTTAAAAGAATGATAAATTCACCATTCAAAAAAACCACAAGAATAACAACAGAGTGACTCAAAAGAAAGCACAATGAAGGAAATAATAAAGATAAATGAAGTAGGGAATAGAGAAACAGTAGATCTAATTAATGAAATCCTAAGTTTTTAAAATTAAAATAAATAAATTACCAAATGATCAAGAAAAAGAAGGAACACACAAATGACAACTGGCAAATAGGAAATAGCTGTTGAAGCAGAAGAAATTTTTAGAAATCATAAGATTACTTGGCAATTCTCTGTGCACATAAACTTGAAAACCTAGCTGAAATGAGTATTTTCCTGAGGAAACACAGATCGCCAAAACGGACCCCATTTGATTTGGAAAGCTTAACCAGGCCAATTTCCATAGAAGAAATAGACATAATTATTGAGGAGCTACCCCACAAAAAAACACCAGGCCCGGATGGTTTCACGGAGGAATTCTGCCGATCCAGATGCTCCCGCTGCTCTAAAAGTTACTCCTGAGCATTGAAAAGGAAGAAAAACTCCCTAACTCCTTACAGAAGCATGTATGATATTGATACCTAAACCAGATAAAGACAGTGCAGAGAAAGCTATTGACCAAGATCACTCATCCATATAGATATAAAAATGTGAAATAGAATATTAGCAAACAGAATGCAAAATCACATTAAGAAAGTAGTGTACCATGATCAAGTAAAATTTAGTCCAGGAATAATAATGCAAGGTTGGTTTAATGCTAGGAAGTCCATTAATGTCATATACCATATTAATAGATCTACAAAAAAGTCAGAAGATTCCCTAGATGTTGCAAAGGCCTTTGAAAAAATTTAACACCCATTCACAATTTTTTTTTAAATCAAGAACACACAAATATAGGGATGTTATTTTATTTTTCAGCTTTTTTGAAGTATAATTAACAAATAACATTGTAAGGTATTTAAAGTGTACATCACCTCACAGATTTTTCTTTGGGGGGAGGTGAGAACATTTTAAAGTCTACTCTCTTAACAATTTCAATTATACGATGCAGTTTTACCAACTATAGTTACCATGTTCACATTAAATACTCAGACCTTGCTCACAGGTGAGAATGTGTACCCTTTTACCGCCCTCTCTCGACTTCCCCCTCCCCTCCAGCCTCTGGCAACCACTCTCCTACTCTCTGCTTCTGTGAGTTTGACTTTTTCTTTAGATTCCATGTGTAAGGGACAGTACTATGAAGTATGTCTCTGTCTGGCCTGTCTCACTTAGCATAATGCCCTCAAGGTCCATCCTTGTTGTAAATGGCTTTCTCGGGGCTGAATAATATTCCTTTACACATATATGCCATATCTTCTTTATCCACCCATCTGTTCATGAACACTAACATTGTTTTCATGTCCTGGCTATTATGAATATTTACTTTTTACTAACTACTGTGAATAGTTATTTATTTAAATTATAACTGTGTGTATGTATAAAAGTTTAAAAAGTAAGTATCTATAGTATCCTGCCTATCATGTAAGAAAGAAGGGGATATGAGAAAATATATGTGCTCACTTGTGCAAAATAAATATAGAAGGATAAATGACACTCTGAAGAGAATGGCAGTCTGTAGGGAGTGAATGGGAAAGGGGTAGAGAAAGAAGGTAAGAATTAGCATGGAGTAGAAAGGATGAGAAGGAAGCAGCAGTTTTGAGTGTATCTTTTTTTCCATTAGCTCTGACTCAGAACCGCAGCAAGGTTTCACGTAACACCCAAAATAAATGAACAGTTACCTTTTGTGGTTGAACCCAGAGGGAATACAGACAGTAACAGA
>VMDR010025365.1:0-14539 GCA_007922815.1 Macrotus californicus | reverse complement strand
AAATCAATAAATGTTACACATCACATAAACAGAATGAAAGATAAAAGTCACGTGATCATATCAATAGATGCAAAGAAAGAATTTGATAAAATCCAGGGCCAATTTATGATAAGAACTCTCAGCAAAGTGGGAATAGAGGGATCATACCTCAACATAATAAAGGCCATGTATGTAAAACCTACAGCCAACATCATACTCAATGGGCAAAACATACAAGCATTCTCTTTAAGATCAGGAACAAGACACTAATGTTCTCTTTCACCACTCTTAATTAAACATAGTACTGGAAGTCCTAGCCACGGCAGTCAGACAAAAAGAAGAAGTAAAAGGCATTCAAATTGGAAAGGAGGAAGTAAAACTGTCATTATTTGCTGATGTCATGATATTACACCTAGAAAATCCTATAAACTCCACCCAAAACTACTACACCTGATAAATGAATTCAGAAAAGTAGCAAGATACAAAAATCAATACTCAGGAATTGATTTCATTTTTATTCCCCAATAATGAACTAACAGAGAAACTAAGAAAAGCCCGTTTACTATTGCAACAACAAAAAAATAAATAAGGTACCTAGGAATAAATTTAACCAAGGAGGTAAAAGACCTGTGCTTAGAAAATTAAAGGACACTGAAGAAAGAAGCTGAGGAAGATACGAATATGTGGAAGCATATACTGTGTTCATGGATTGGAAGAATCAACGTCATTAAAATGTCCATACTACCCAAAGCAATCTATAGATTCAACACAATTCCTATTAAAATACCAATGGCATATTCCACAGATCTAGAACAAATATTCCAAAAATTTATATGGAAATGAAAAAGACCCTGAATAGCCTCAGCAGTCTTCAGAAAGAATAACAAAGTTGGAAGGATCGCAATACCATACCTGATATCAAACTGTACTGTAAGGTCACCATAATCAAAACAGTCTGGTACAAAGACACATAGATCAGTGGAACAGAATATAGAGAGGTCAGAAATAAACCCAAGTCTCTATGGTCAATATTTGACAAAGGAGGCAAGAGCATACAATGGAGTAAAGGCAATCTCCTTAATAAATGATGTTGAGAGAACTGGATTGGTACATGCAAAAAAGAAACTAGAACACCAACTTACACCATACACCAGAATAAACTCATATGGATAAGAACCTTAAATATAAATTGTGATACCATAAAAAACCTAGAAGAAAACACAGGCAGTAAAATTTCAGATACTCATGTAGCAATATTTTTGTTGATATATCTCCTAGGGCAAAGGAAACAAATGAAAAAATAAGCAAATGGGACTACATCAAACTAAAAAGCTTCCGCACAGCTAAAGAAGCCATTATCAATGAAAAGGGAATCCTCTATATGGGAGAACATATTTGCCAATGATATATTGGGCAAGGGTTTAATCTCTAAAATATGTAAGGAACTTATGTGACTCAACACCTGGAAGACAAACAATCCAATTAAAAAATGAGCAAAGGATCTGAATAGACACTTCTCCAAGGAGAACATACAGGTGGCCCATAGACGTATGAAGAAAATGCTTTACCTCACTAGCCATCAGAGAGATGCAAATTAAAACCACAATGAGATATTACTTCACACCTGTCAGGATGGCCATCATTAATAAATCAACAAACAAGTGCTGATGAGGATCTGGAGAAAAGGAAACTCTAGTGCACTGTTGGTGGAAATGCAGACTGGTACAGCCACTATAGAAAATAGTATGGAGTCTCCTTAAAAAGCTAAAAATGGCATTGCCTTTTGACCCAGTGATTCCACTTCTTGGAATATATCCTAAGACTCCTGAAACACCAATTCAGAAGAATATATGCACCCTTCTGTTTATTACAGCATTATTTACAGTAATCAAGGTTTGGAAATAGCCTAAGTGCCCATCAGTAGATGAGTGGTTAAGAAAGCTGTGGTACATTTACACAGCAGAATACTACGCAGCAGTAAAAAAGAAGGAATTCTTACCTTTTATGACAGCATGGGTGGCACTGGAGACTATTATGCTAAGTGATATTAGCCAGCCAGTGAAAAACACATACCATATGATCTCACTTATAAGTGGAATCTAATGAGCAAAATAAACTAATGTGCAAAATAGAAGCGGAGGCATAGAAACATGGAACAGACTGACAGCTGTTAAGAGGGGAGGGAGGAGGTGGAGACTGGTTGAAAGAAGGTGAAGGAGTTAGTCATAGAACATGTATGCATGACCTGTGGTCATGGACGACAGTGTGGGCATTGACTGTGGGAGTGGGGGGTGGGCCGGGTAGAGGGGGGCAAAGAGGGAAAAACTGGGACAACCATAATAGCATATACAATAAAGTATTTTAAAAATAAATACAATACTATTAAAGTAATCTCTAAACCACTGTTTTATTCAATTTACCTCAACTCAAGTTGTATCTCTCTACAACAGTTTGTCACAGTAGTCATTGTAAGTGAGTCTTCTTTTTATATATGCATAATTTCTAGAGAAAACATTTTACTCAGGATGAACGTGTACCAAGAATGCATAAGAAAAAAATATATGAACATTTAAGAGTTTCTATAAGAAAAGCACTTAATAAAATCCTGAGGTTTATCTGTGCCTTAAAAGCATCAAGTGAAAAATTCCTCAAAAGTTTGTACTGTGGCCCTGTCAGGTGTAGCTCGGTGGTTTGGGCATTGTCCCGCAAACTGGAAGATCATTGGTTTGATTCCCGCTCAGGGGATGTGTCTGGGTTGTGGGTCAGGTCCCTGGTTGCGGGTATGAGAGAGGCAACCATTGATGTTTCTCTTACACATCAATGTTTCTCTCCCTCTCTTTCTTCCTCCCTTTCTCTATCTCTAAAAATAAATAAATAAAATCTCTTAAAAAAAGTTTATATTGTGGCAAGAAAACTCAAGTGAGTTACTAAACAAAAAAATGTTATTTTTAGGATAAAAATTATCTTCAACTAAGGATTTTCAAAATGCATTTTAAAATGAGACACAATTTGAATAAAATAAAAATAAGATTTTCATTTAATAGTAAAGTCAAATCATTATTATAAACAACAGATAACTTTCTAGGTGGCACAGTATTCTATTTTATGGTTATATCAGATGTTTTTCAATTCTGTTGATAGACATTTGTATTATTAATTTTTGCCTTTTATGAATAATGCTGCTATTAACATTCTTATAAAAGTCTGTGAACATACACAACGAGGTCTGTCTGGAAAAAGTCCAACCATTGTTAATATAATGAGAATATATGAGGTTTGCGCAACCTCAGTGTAACCTGGGAGCCAAGGAAGGTGGACTGGAATGTACATGAGTGAACAATGACGACTTCACTGTACTAGTCAGTGGGGGCGGTAGACACCTTTGAGTGGGCATGTGTATTGTGTGGGCATCACATTCAAAATGACTGAGCAAGTAGAGCAATGAATCTGTGTCAGATATTGCATTAAGCTTGAACATTCCTCTGCAGAAACTATTTGGATGATTCAGAAGTCTGCAGCTATGGGCAACTGGTGATTGGCAGCTTCATCACGACAACACACCCACTCATGCATCATGTCTTGTGCAGAGTTTTTTTGGCGAAACATCAAATCACCCAGGTGACTCAGACCCTCTACAGCCCAGATTTGGCACTGTGTGGATTTTGACTTTTCCCAAAATCACCTTTGAAAGGGAAGAGATTTCAGAATGTTGATGAGATTCAGGAAAATATGATGGGGCAGCTGATGGCGATTGGGAGAGCTGTGTAAGGTCTCAAGGTGCCTACTTTGAATGAGACTGAGGAGTCATTGTCCTATGTACAATGTTTCCTTTTTAAATTTTTATTTTGTAGTTTTTTAAAGATTTTATTTATTTATTTTTAGAGAGAAGGGGAGAGAATATCAGTGTGTGGATGTCTGTTGCACACCCTCTACTGGGAACCTGGCTGCAACCCAGGCATGTACCCTGACTGGGAATTGAACTGGCGACCCTTTGGTTCACAGCCCACACTCAATCCACTGAGATACAGCCAGGGCTGTATCATTTCTTTTAATCTTTATTGTATTTTTATCCATTACCATTTAATCCCCTTATATCCCTCTTCCCCCAGCAATCCCCTCACTGTTGTCCATGTCCTTTTTCCTTTTTGCTCAATTCCTCCCCAACTAGCTGTCATCCTGCTCTCCATCCATGAGTCTGTCCCCATGTTCCTTGTTAGTTCAGTTAGTTCATTAGATTCCACATATGAGTGAAATCATATGGTATTTGTCTCTGCCTGGCTTATTTCACTTAGCATAATATTCTCCAGGTCTATCTATACTGTCACAAAGGGTAAAACTTTCTATTTTTGTACAACTATGTAGTATTCTGTTGTGTAAATGTCCCATAGTTGTTTTATCCACTCATCTACTGATGGACACTTGGGCTGCTTCCATATCTTGGCGATTGTAAATAATGCTGCAATGAACATAAGGGTTCTTAATGGTTCTTTCAAATTAGTGTTTTGGGTTCCTTCGGATATATTCCCAGAAGTGGGATCACTGGGTCGAAAGGCAGATCCATTTTTAATTTTTTAAGGTATCTCCATACTGTTTTCCACAGTGACTGCTCCAATCTGCCTTCCCACCAACAGTGCAAGAGGGTTCCCCTTTCTGTACATCCTTGCCAGCATTTATTGTTTGTTGATTTACTGATCAAATTTACTGATGATAGCCATTCTGACAGATATGAGATGATGTCTCATTATGGTTTTAATTTTCATTTCTCTGATGATTAGTGATGTTGAGCGTCTTTTCATATCTCTATTAGCCATCTGTACGTCCTCCTTAGAGAAGTGTCTACTCAATTCCTTTGCCCATTTTTAATTGGGGCGTTTGTTCTTTTTTGTGTTGAGCTTTGTAAGTTCTTTATACATTTTGGATAGTAACTCATTATCAAATGTATTGGTGAATATGTTCTCCATTCTGTGGATTGTCTTTTTTTAAGTATATTTTATTGATTATGCTATTAGTTTTCCCAATTTTTCTTCCTTTATGCCCCCTCTGCCCTGCACCTCCCAACCCACCAGCATTCTCTCCCACTTAGTTCATGTCCATGGGTTGTACATATAAGTTCTTTGAGTTCTCTGTTTCCTATACCATTTTTGACCTCTCCCTGTCTATTTAATGCCTTCTAATTATGCTTCTTCTTCCCTGTACCTTTTCTCCCCTCCCCCTCCCCACTGAAAACCCTCCATGTGATGTCCATTTCTCTGATTCTGTTCCTGTTCTAGTTGTTTGCTTAGTTTTTGTTTTCATTTTCTTTCTTTTATTTTTTTAGGTTCATTTGTTGATAGTTGTGAGTTTATTGTCATTTTACTGTTCATATTTTTTATCTTCCTTTTCTTGGATAAGACCCACATTTCACACAATGAAGGCTTGGTGATGATGAACTCCTTTAACTTGACCTTATCTGGGAAGCATTCTATCTGCCCTTCCATTCTAAATGATAGCTTGGCTGGATAGAGTCATCTTGGATGTAGGTCCTTGCCTTTCAAGGCTTGGAATACTTCTTTCCAGCCCCTTCTTACCTGTAAGGTTTCTTTTGAGAAATCAGCTGATAGCCTTATGGAAACTCCTTTGTAGATAACTCTTTCCTTTCCTCTTTCTGCTTTTAAGATTCTCTCTTTGTCTTTAATCTTGGGTAACAATGATGATGTGCCTTGGTGTGTTCCTCTTTGGGTCCAACTTCTTTGGGACTCTCTGAGCTTTCTGGAATTCCTGAAAGTCTATTTCCTTTGCCAGATTGGGGAAGTTTTCCTTCATTATTTGTTCAAATAAGTTTTCAATATCTTGCTCTTGTTCTTCTCCTTCTGGCACCCCTATAATTCGGATATTGGAATGTTTCAGGATATCCCAGAGGTTTGTAAGCCTCTCTTCACTTCTTTGAATTCTTGTTTCTTCATTTTGTTCCGGTTGGATGTTTATTTCTTCCTTTTGTTCCAAGTCATTGATTTGAGTGCTGGTTTCCTTCCTGTCACTGTTGGTTCCCTGAATATTTTTATTTCATTTTAGGTATCTTTCATTTGTTTTTTCATTTTTTGACCAAGCTCAATCAGTTCTGTGAGCATTTTGATTGCCAAGGCTTTAAATTCTCCATCAGATAGGTTGGCTATCTTGTCGTCGCTCAGCTCTCTTTCCAAGGTTTTGCTCTGTTCTTTCATTTTGGCCCTATTTCTTTGTTCAGGGTCCCTGTTAAGTTGTAAGGGGGCAGGCAGGGCTTTAGGTATTCACCCAAGCTGGGTGACCCTCCTTGCTGTGCTGTGGCACTGCTTGTGGGGGAGGGGCGTTGTCTTTTTATTTTGTTGATGATTTCCTTTGCTGTGCAAAAACTTTTTAGTTTGTGCACATTGTTTCTTGTATCATGTATCTTCTTCAATAAATATCTCAATTTTTCATATTACATGGCTGGATACCTTCTGGACAGACCTCTTTCATTTCTCTTGGTTGAATACCTAGGAGTGAAACTGTTGGGTCACAGGGTAGATGTGTGTTTAACTTTGTAAGAAATTGCCAAATGGCTTTCCATTAGCAGTGTTCACCAGTTGTTCCATATCTTCTCCACCACTTACTTGAGTTGTTAGTATCTCTGATTTTTAGCCATTCTCATGGGTGTAAAGTGATACCATAGAATGGTTTTCATTTACATTTCCAGATGACTACAGATGTAGGGCTGGGCACCTGATCTTTTTTGTTGTTGTGAAATCTTTTACAAAGGCAAATTTGCAGATTAATAGTAAATACCTTAATAAAAGATTCAGTGTGTTTTAATTACTGTATATGGACCTAGACTTATTAATCTGAATTATGTTAGAGATTAATTTGTAATTAAAAGCAAAATGAAAGACATTTATTTCAAGTATAAGATTTTAGAAGTTCCATATCATAGTGTAATTCATATAGATTTCTTGGAGTTAAGTAAACATTTACTGTTGATTAACGTTTGTCAGAACATTTGAAAAGAAGACTCCAAGCTGTTTTATAGAGCTATTTTTGAATTTGGTATATTGGATCATTGATTCAGGAACATTAAAATTGCATGATCTGGCAGGTAAACCGTTCTGTGTTTGAGCCATATGCGAGAACTGATAGTCTAGTAAGGGTATCAGGTAAAAATAATACTAGCAGCAGCTAACATTATATCCAGGCATGTTCTAAGCAATTTACATACATTAATCATGCATATGAGGGTACTTACTATTATTATCTTTATTTTTCAGTTGAGGAATCTGAGGCACAGGAGTTAAGCAGTTTGCCCAAAGTTGCAGAGCAAGCAGTGACTAGGATTCAAACCTAGATAGTCTGGCTCCAGAGCTCATACTCTTACTTACTCCTCATTGCTAAAGTGATTAAATTCAAGGCAGCCAATTCTGCCTACTTTATAGAGTATATCATTGTGTGGTAGTGGTGGCCAGAGTTTTAAGTTGGGATTTCTAAGTTTGCAAATAGGCTCTCTACCAGTTGCTCTTGTAATGAATCCCAGGGTGGGGGTGATTTCTAGGAGGAAAGTTTTGTCTGCATTAACAGATGGTGGACAACCCTAGTAACCTGATACTGAGTGCTTTCCTGGAGATGTCATTTCTCTCTTCACCTTAGTTGGGTGTTAGATCTGGAGCAATTACTTTCAGACAGTCAACAGTGTTTTTTTAACTGTCTTTGTAAAAATCTCTAAATGTAAATGTTTTGCATCCTTTGGAAACAAACTGAGTGAGATTTGAGGCTGATGGAATTTGTGCCTGAAAAATATTGGGCCTAATTAACAACACTGCGTACATACTTGATATCATAGATATTTATGATGTGTTGACACAGAATCAGAGTTCTTAAAATTCTTTTCTTTCTTTCGGAATGCCCTGCATACTGAAACCATGGAATTCATCTTTGTCATTAGTTTGGGTTTAGATAAGATTAATCTTCAAGGGAAGGCTCGATTTTTTGGCCAATTTCTTTGAAAGATTTGTGGATGGAAGGAAATGAAAGCATGTATTGACTTTTGTGGCTTTCTCCACTTGTGGTTTGCCCTCATTGTCGGTATTGTGGGTGACATGAAGAAGTTGGGGTGGATGGGAAGCATTTTGCATGTACAGAATGAGAAAACGTAAATTCTTGAATAAATAAATCATGAAATGTGAGTTTAATTCCTGTGCTGCTATACTCTAGATTTGGCTCAATGTTTTTACTTCTCTGGGTCTTGATTTTATTTTTAAATATTTAATTTATTTATTTTCTAGAATAAACACCTTTATTACTAAGATAGGAGAGAAGAGGATTGATTCATCCTTCCAGGCTTGGATTTTCCTCAGATAGAACTCCAGCTCCTTGCCCTCTGGCATGTAACCGTCTGCTCGGCCACACTGGCCTGGTCTTGGAGCAAGGCATGCAGCAAGCTTGCTGTGCTTGAACGGCTCCTCTGGAAGACTGCTGATTTGGGCATTCTTTTCCCTTTCATCATTACTGCTCTGAATTTCCTTTGATGGTGTTTTGTTGAAAATCTCTTATCTCCTCAGGAGTCAACTTGGCCCCCTTCTTGTGACCCAGGGGCAGTGCATAGTGTGACTTGTGCCACTGTCGGTGTGGTGTGGTGTGCTGTCAGTGAGCGCACGCAGTCCTTTGCTAGGGACTAGTTCATTGTTGGGTGCATTGCAGACATTAATAATCCTTGTTTTGCTCTAGTTCCATTGATCTTTTTAACCTCCTCTTCCTATATGCCCTTTCCTTTTTCTGCCTTTTTATTAAGCCTGGTCTGCTTTAAATGCTTCTTCTTCCAAGCCATCATAGAACTGTCTTCTTACATGAAGGCTTTCTTATTCATCACTTTCTCTACATTTTATATCTCTTTTGATTCCATAGTACTTTGTTCCAATACTACATGACACGTTGTCTGCTTGGCATTATATTGAAGGATACATTTTTCTCCCTAAGTAGATTGTATACATACAGGGAACTGGATCCCTGTCCCTTTGCATTACTCTTTATACCTTGCATATAGTGGGTTCTCAGTGGTGTTCGAGTTGAATTAATAATTTCTGTCTTCATGGAGCTTATGCTGTAGGGGAAGGAGGAAATAAATACATAGGAAAATTGCCATTTGAGAGCATGTGACAAAAATAATAGTACATTTAAAGTAAAAAATATATTACCTTAATCCTGCTTATACTTTTGTTAATAGTTTTTCCATTAAGCTCTCTTCATTCATCCTGTCAAGTGTGCCATGTGTTTGAGGGGCAGTTTCAATGAACTTGTGAAAGTGGACCAGTTTGGAGCAGTTGAATAATGAATGATGGTTAGAAATTTGCGACGGTGAGAGTTGATGCTTCTTTGAGAGCTGTGGCTACAAAGGGTAGCAGAAATGGGGGAGGAGGTGCAGCCTGGCTATATAGGGAATGAAGGACTGACTACTTTAAAAATATATATAATTGGAGATAATTAGTACATATTTACATGATGATAAGGATGATCTTATAAAGGAAAGATTGATGACACAGGAGAGTAAAATATGGAAGGAAAGAAATCTTTAAGTGCAGGAAAGATAATATGAAGAGCAAATTTTGGTGGCCCGTAATAGTAATCAGAGATGATTATTCATTTTAAAGTAGGGGAAAAGGAGATGACTGGTTCAGTTGGGGGGATTTACAGATTTGGTTGTGGGAAGAATAGGGAGCTTTCACCTGATGGCTTCTATTTTCTTTTTTTTTAAATTTTTTAATTACTTCATTGTTGTTCATTTACAGTTGTCTGCATTTTCCCCCCCACCACTCCCCCCTGATCCCAGCCAGTCCCACACCCCTCCCCTCCAAAATCCTTGAATAATTTTGATTTCGGCTTCTATTTTCTTAATGCAAGTTTCTTAAAAGGGGTGGGAAGAATGGAGAGGAGGGGTGAGATGTTTAAGGATTGAGGAAGATATAAAACAGCCACTACGGGGAGCTTTTAGAGTAATGTTGCTGTGGTTGAGGTTGTTCATTGTGAATTTATGACCGCAACTGGTCTCCCTGGATGTGCAGTTCCTTCAGCAGTCTACTCCCCTGCCGCAGGCATGAAGGTTAGTTGGAGTTGCGAGCAGAGAGGGAGAGAAAAGAGACATGGGAAATATCGAGCTGAGTGTGAGGAGTGAGTATATTGACGAACTGTGAATCTAGAATGGATAAAAAAGAAAGTGAGCCCTGGCTGGTGTAGCTCAGTGGATTGAGCGCGGGCTGTGAACCAAAGGGTCGCCAGTTCGATTCCCAGTCAGGGCACATGCCTGGGTTGTGGGCCGGGTCCCCAGCATGGGAGGCAGCCACACATTGATGTTTCTCTCCTTCTCTCTCCCTCTCTCTTCTTCCCTTCTCCTCTCTCTAAAAATGAATAAATAAAATCTTTAAAAAAAAAAAAAGAAAGTGAAACCAGGAGACTGATAGGGAGAAGTGGAGGGCTCATAATTAGGTGGTCTCATTAAGAACTAAGAACTATTTGTGAGCGCCAGTTGAACAAATGAGTTGGAAAGATGAAATCTTTTATTATATGTCTTTCTTCTTTCAGCTTTCTTCTCATTTATGTCTAAAATGGCTGGCATTTGTATAGACTTAACCACTTGGAATCTCCCATTCTTTATTTTTTTTAGTGGTTTTTTAAAGTTTTTTTTACTGAATTTTGGGGTGACATTGGTTCATAAAATTGCATAGGTTTCAAATATACAATTCTATAATACATCATCTGTGTATTGTGGAATCTCCCATTCTAAAGAAGCAAGTTAAACCCACATTCTGGCCAAATGGACTGAAACACACACACAGAGTTAGTACCTGTAGAGCTTGTGGGTGTGATTTCAAATATGACATTATTTTAAAAACGATTAAAGTCTAACTTCCTTTGTTAACTTCTTTCTATAAAGAGGACATAGGAAAATAATTTCCTCTGAAAATATTGAGATTCACTTAGGATCTTTCTATGAAACTTGTGACAAGATCTGAACTTATTTGTCCTTAAAACCACTAAAAAACTCTCAATCACCATTGGTACAGTCTTTCTGGAAATGGTTTGGCAGATTCTCGTGAACAGTTAAATGTACACTTACCATAATCTGGTAGCTTCACTCCTAAGTATTTAGTTCAATGAAATGAAAAATTGTAGTCCCATAGAAATACCGATGCCAAAAACTGGAAACAAACGCTAATGTGCTTCAACTGGTGAATTGATAAACTTTGGTACGTCCATACAATGGAGTACTATTTGTCAGTGCATACAACAGCATGGATGGATATCAAATGAATTGTGATAAGTGAAAGAAGCAAGTCTGAAAAGGCTACCTGTACTATACGATTCCATTTTTATGGTATTTTAAAAGAAGCAAAACTAAAGGGACAGAAAACTGATCAGTGGTTGACAAGGAGTATGGAGATGGTTAGACTACAGAAGATGCGGGGACATGTTTGGGAGGGGTTTCTGTTGTCTGTATCTGTTCTATATCTTGATTGTTGTGGTGGTTATATGACGATGTGTTTTTCAAACTCAAAAGCATAATTGAAAAAGAGTGAATTTTAGTATACATAAATTACACCTCAATTAAAGTTCTAGCATATATATAACCACATTAAAAAGTGCTTTGGAAAACTTATGAAAATGTTTTGTTTGTTTTTAGAGTCTGCTTATGTGGTTTTTATTCTCCCTGGGAAAGAATGCTAGATAAGCATTATTAACATTTACAAAGTTCTTTGAAGCTCTAGAAAACATGTAACTGCTGAATTTGTGTACATTTAGCAAACATTCCTATCATGTTTAAAAGAATGTTATCATGTTGGAATTAGTAGAGCCCGAGAGACTTTATAAAGTATCCTTGTTTTGTAAAGAACCTGAAGCCTAGGTGAGGTCAGCTACAGCCACACCGCTAGTTAGTGGCAAAGGCAGGCCTAGAATTTAAGTAATAGATTATTAATTTTATGCTTGTTTTACTAAAACACACTTATAATTCTGAGCTATTCTTTCTAGAGACTATTTTTAATTCCTTTTCAGAAACTTTTGATTGTGTCATCCTAAAGCTGGAAACCACTCCCTTCCTCGTGGTAGGAAAGCCCTGTGTCTGGCTGATAATAGGAAGGCTAAATTTGAGAGATCCTCCGTCACTTGAAGTTTGCTTAGACATCGTCAGTTTAGTTATAAAGACACTTCGCTTTAACTGGGAAACTGGACGCTTAGTGTTGGAGTTATCGGGGGCTATCAGTTAGAAATAGGTTTTTGTAACTTTACTGCATGTAAAAATAATCTTTAAGATTATTATGATTGTTGGTTTGTTGGGAAGGTAGAAGAGATTTAAAAGTGTTAGGTTCTTTTTGGTTTCCTTAGGTCATGAGGATTTATCTTATAAATACCGAGGGGAATGAGGGAGCACCTGAAACAGTCTTAATAGCTGTACATTCAGGAAATGGAGACCGGAATGCCATTTAGAATATAACAGCATTGTTATTTTATAATATTAAGAATGTACTATATTCTTGGAACTCAGTCAACTTTCACTGTCCCTCTGTGTTCACCTTCCTCCTTGCATACTAGTTTTATGGATCTGGACCCCAGTTCCAGAGCCAGGCCTGGAGTTACTGCCCCTCAGAGATGCTGGTGTGTTGTAGGTGCTGCATACAGGAGTAGCAGCCGCTTGGTTTCTTGGTTTTGAAGCTGTGTCTGTGTCCTGCTTATGGGAGTTACTTCCTATAAGCCATAGCCCCTGGGCAGAGCAGGCAAGTTTTCTTCTTTATAAGGAAATCCTACCTCAGCTTTAGCTCTGGCCTAGGTCTGATAGGTCCTCTGTCTTAGGTGGAGCAATTTCAGTTCCTGTTCACCTGGGAAGCCAAACTTCCAGCTGCTGCTGCCTGCTTCTGGACCAGGAGGCCAGTAAACTCCAGGTTTCATTATTGCTTGCCATTTTGCATTTATATTGCCTATCACTGAGAGATATTATATATATATTTTTGAGCCAGCTATGCATTGTTTACTTACATATTTGGTATGTTTATATATTAATTATTATTTGGGTGAATGTACTGCACTATCTTGACCAGAAGCCTTTTTAATCTTTCAAAGCCATAGTTTCTCATATCGAAAATTGGAATTATAGCCCCTACCTCTTAGTGTTTCTTTGTGCTGATGAAATGATGTTATATACACACTTGTATTTATATTCTTAGAACAATGCCTAGTATGTACTGATACACACACATACACACATAGACATGTATATAGCAGCTATTATATTTTCAAGGGAGTCTTGTACTTCCTTGTTGGTTTGTATATTTAGACATATATCCCAAAATGCTTGTCAGTTCCTATTCATAATTTCTGTAAATGTGTCTGGGGATTGGCATGTTTTGAGACTTTTGGGTGAGACATTTAAATCTAGTTTTAATCTATGCCCCTAGCAACCTTGAATTGAAGATTTTTTAGGATGAATTGCAATTTTTTTTCAGTATAACAGTGGGCTGCAATGCTTTGTTGTTTGTATTTGTAGTAGTGTTTTAGAAATATTCAGGTTATTGATATTCTTTTAAGCTCTAACATATGTAGTTTCCATTAGCTAATATCAGAATAGTTAGTACACTCTGTCTGTAGATGTGGAGGTTGTGACAGAGTGGATTTTAAGTTGGGAAAAGGAACATGACAGTGTACATGAGGGAGGAGGCGAGGGGTTGTCTGAGGTAGAGATTTTGGCTCAGACGGGCACGGTCCTGACTGAGGTAGAGGTCCTCTTTGGGAAACAAAGGAGGGATGAAATATTAAAAGACAGACTTTCAGTTTGTGTGTTTAGATTATAACTAATATGCTTGCATATTATAGCTTCTAAAGCCTTCACTTTAGTGAGTTTAACTTTACCCATAAATTCAGAAATATAAATTAAAATCTTTTCTTTTAAACTAGAAATGTCAGTTAAATTATTCTTTCTTCTTGGATTTTGGGTTTGAATTAGTGTCTTGTAGATTATCATCTACTATTTTTTAGGGAAGCCTGAATATATTATTCTGCCCTTTAGAGATGTTGTCTAATAATATTGCACTTGCTAAATGATCCTAATTTCCTTATTTCTTTAGCTGAAATAATAAGACATATTACTTCCTCCTTTTTCCTCTTACATCAAGCCTAGAGTATGCCTTTGCTTTCATTTTTGTCTTATATTGTAAACCATTATGTATATGCAGGTGTTTGGAACCATGAAAGTGTATTACTGAGTGAGAGGCATGGTGCAGCATCACTTAGAGTTTTAGAGTTAATCTTCCAGTCATAAATGAGGATGAATTCAACATGCTGGCGCATCATCTAGCCATTCTAGATGAATTTCGGATAAGTGTTTCTGAGAGGACTGGCCGAACTAGTGACTGTGTTAGAGGCACCTTGGTTAATCAAGACTTTATGAAGTTCTTAACCCTTTCAGTACGAGCGCTCTTTCCACCGCAACATTCCCGCTGTACGAGGTGCCGCGCCAAAAATGCGCACATAGCACATGGTCAGTCCTCCTTTGTGTGAAGACTTTCCTAACCTTATATAAGATCTATGCTTAATA